>JAOWAN010086836.1:0-10070 GCA_028566635.1 Lobelia cardinalis
TGAAGACAGATGGTGGCTATGGAGTTTGATTTGAATAGAGATAGTGGCTATGGAGGGAGTAGAGGGGAAGAGAGAGATACGCAAAAATGGTAGAGAGAGATACGGGGAAGAAAATGAGACTTATTCATTTTTTTTTTGGAAAAATTTCTTAATTTAAAGAGTAAATGGGTTTCATATGGTTCTTAAACCATCTGATGTATAAATAAGCTTGCATTTGTGAATAATAAATTTTTATTAATGACAGTTGTCTATTTATATCCGTTTTCTGATCAATGAACAGAACATGTTTAATTAATGAATACAACATGATTAGTCAATGAACAAAATAAGCTTTACCAATGAATATAATAAGTTTGATAAATGAACATAATAAGTTTAATCAATGAACACATGGAATTTTTTCAATGTACATAACAAGATTAAACAAAGAACATCACGAACGTAAACAATGAACTTCATTGTCTTGATCAGTGAACACAAGCAGCTTAATCAATGAACAAAACAAGCTTTACCAATGAATACAACAAGTTTGATCAATGAATATAATAAGTTTAATCAATGAACACAGAGAGCTTTTTCAATGTACACAACAAGATTAAACAAAGAACATCACAAACGTAAACAATGAACTTCACTGTCTTGATCAGTGAACACAAGCAGCTTAATCAATGAACAAAATAAGTTTTAACAATGGTGATTTTAAATTTGTTAATTTCGAAATTCAGTAAAAAGAGTGAATTTTGATGTCTGATTATAGAAAATTCTTAGCTATATGAAATTATTGATTATAAAGAATATTTAATCATACAGAATTCCTAAAATAACTTCCTACTTATATAGAATGGTTGTTAATAAATTAGATTTTTTATTTCAAGTCAATCCCTTAATTTTAGGGATTAATTGAAATTAATGGATGAGAGTGGGGGAGAGTGGGAGAGTGAGATACACTTACTCTAGGGGAGTACAAGCACCATACGCACAAGCGTCCTATTGATTGGACAGAGAAGGGGTCTGTCATCTTCAGAGAGACGGTTCTAATATATTATAATTTTCAAGGACTCTTAATCCTTAGGTAACTCCCATTTGTAACAGAGTAAATTCCACCTTGCGGGATATGATATTACTGAAATTTAATTTTTTTTTTATGGATCTTATTTTTTTCTATATTTTATTTTACATATTGTATCATATTATATCATTAAATATGGTATGATATTGCATTTTTGATCCGAGTCAAATTTTTTGTCATTCAAGTTAATTTATTATAATTTTTAATTTTTAATAAGTTTTATATTTTCTCTCTAATATTATATTATTATAATCATTACAATATATCATATTATAATGTACATCAGTTGCTTAAAATAGCAAGTTTGTTTTGTTTTACACATTCATGATTGCATTCAACAAAAGTTTATTGGAAAAGTGAGTGCAAAGATTTGTGAAATTCTCTGTGATGCTCCATTGGAGATGTAACTACTCGAGTCTAATTAAAATTTAGTCCATTATCGTCGTCTGTCTACTAGTTTATTGAGCACCAAGAGTCAACTATTTTATTATAGGTCTATTCAAAAGTTCATAAATAAGTTGGTGGTAAATAAGTGGTAGTACCTTCTCCGGGGCGGTGTAAGATTCGAAAAATTCAGTCCGTTACCGTCGTTCGCTCACCGGCTCATCGAACACAAAGGGTCCACTAGTCCATTACAGATCCATCAATAGTACATGAATAAGTTAGTGCTAAGTGATATCGTTGAAGAATCTGGGTATCATTGTATCTCATCGTGTAGGCTGGCTAAAGACTGCTGGCTAGCTATGGGTGTTCCTATTGTGTACGTGGATGAGGGAGGCGTAAAGCCTTGGCTTGAAAACCTGTGGCGAATGGAGAAGAGGTCGACTATTGAGGAGTTTGTGGTTGTTATGTGGCAGTTATGGTATAATAGAAATATAATTATCTGGAGTAATTCTACTAGATCGACATTGAGTATTGTGAGTGCTGGACGGGGGAGTTTGTTGGCGTGGAGAGAGGCTAATAAACGTAGTCCTGAAAATAATCAGGTGGCAGCATCTTTTAAGGAAGCTAGGTGGACAAAGCCTGGTGCGGAACAGTGGAAGTGCAATATTGATGCTTCGCTGCCAAGGGGGGGCGGAAAGGTGGGTTGTGGTGCAGTAGTTCGGGATCATGATGGCGTTGTGGTGGCTGTAGCTTGCAATCAGGTGGTGGGGTGTGTCGATTCAGCAACGGCTGAATTGTTTAGCCTACGGGAGGCCCTTAGTTGGGTCAAAAATATGAGATGGAAGGGTATATGGTTTGAGATGGATGCGCATATGGAAGGGTTGTGGAAGATTGTCGTCAATTATTAAAAGAGGTGTCTAGCTCCTCTCTCAGGTTTGTTAAGCGGTCAGCGAATCACGCCACCCCATTCTGTGGCTCGGATAGATAGTTATATTTCTGATTGCATGTGTTGGTTTGATTGTATTCCCTTACTTCTTTAAAATGTAATTGTGAAGAATTATGCTGAATAAAATTCTCTTTTGGTGTCAAAAAAAAGTTAGTACTAAGTGATAATAGGAAACAACTTTATAAACTACACTAATATTCCATTTTCATCCCAACGTGAAATATGGATTATCACATGAGATGTGCTCTAATAAAACAAACTGCAACTTCTAGCTAAGTATGGCTTTGACTTAAAACAGTTGTATGAGATTCTTATAAATATCAGAATAAAACACAAATATCTTTAGTTGGCAAAAATATCTCATCCGTAACTGTACTTTGCATGCATATGATTAATTCGATCCTCCCCTCTCTGTCATGTTGGGTGTGTGTGGCCGTGTGGGTTAAGATGTGGTCGCCTCTCCATTTCTTGAACCCTTGCGCTCCTTCATTTTATTCTTAAGATTATACCACGTTATCTAATGAAAAATGGTCCAATGATCTGGTTTAAAAATTTGTTAATGTTAAAGTCTGGGGTTCCATAGCCCAGGATCCTTATTAAGTGTTGGTGAGGCTTATTTGTTCCCAATGTGGGATATTGTCTCAATAGTTAATTGGAACGAAATGGATAATAATTATGAACGAAAAAGCAGAAGAAGGAATGACGTGTGCTCCAAAAAGACAATCATATATCCCACTTTGTGTCTTACTATGTGTACCATTACTCGCATAGTGACGAGATTCAATTATAATGGGATCCACCATATGTGAATAATGATATACAGAGTAAGATACAAAGTGGGATAGAGAATCCCGACTCCTCCGATCCCATGCAAAGCCGGTATAATAGTACGAACACTTTCGAACCTTCATATTAGTGTTCAGGTTTGCTCTCACGATTTAGGGTTTTAGGTGTTAAAATTCAGATTTAGGGTTAATGTTGCGAAACTCTACCGTTTTGGCATGCATCTTTGTTAACTTTCGTTACCTTTTTCAAACTAGTTTGCATATCAGTAACTAAGATTTTGTTGAATAAGAAAAAGAGTTAATTAATTTTATTTTATACCCTGACATTTTCGTGAGCTTGTAAATAGACTTTCAGGTTAAAAAAGATGCAAAATAAACGTTGTTGCATTTTTGTTGTAAAAAATGGTTCTCTTTATTAGAATCTATTAAGGGTCTAATAGAAATGGTAAAGTTTGAAAGTTTAATATGTAACACTTCCAAAGTTGACGACCTAATATGCAATAATTTCTATTAGGATTTAATAAACTCTGTCAAAAAAATCTTTTTTGCGACTAAAATGAAACATTAGAATTTAATATACAATATTTTAAATTTGAGGATCCGTTTTACAAGCTCACGTAAATAGGAAAGAAAAATTGACGGTGGTTTTGAAACGGAAGGAGTAATAAGGTTTGGAGTGGGGTTTATACATTACTACCATTGCACATGTTTGGACTATTCACATGTTTTCCCATATGCATATGGAAAATGCTTAATATACAGATAAAATCAACAGCATGCATTAAAGTATTGTACATTACATATAATATACAATACTTTAATGCATGCTGTTGATTTTTCTATTGATTTTATCTGTATACGTAACATTACTCTATGCATATACATACGTTAAAGCAACACCATTTTATACGACAATTTCTCACGTGAGAGTCCGCCAAATATCCAAAACAGAAACAATTAACTGGTACTGATCATCAAATTATTAATTAGTCTATAAAAGGTGCAAAAAGTTCCTACCTAATAATTTTTTTTGCTTAAAAAAAAATTAAAATGCTAGCTCAATATTTATACTTTTTCATAAAATTAATACTTCTTGCATTTAAAAATAAATGATCTCATCCTTTTTTAATGTTATTTAATTTTAATTATTTTTTATAAAAATTTACTTATTTATATTATAAAATAGTAAAAATATTACTAATTATATATCTGATAATATTTCAAATAATTATTTTTATATTTTCATAATTTAATTTTTTTTACATAAATAAGTGGTCAAAATTAAACTTATTAACTACAAAAAATGTCAATGAGATTTTTTATTTTGGAAAATAATTAATATCTAGGTTTGCAGATATATCATCTTTAATTAAATATCTGATCCAAAACTGAATTACAGGCATACACGCCTACTTAATTATTAATCTCTCCTCTCCAATTTTTTTCCCGTGCACATGGTTGATGCAGGCATACATACAAACTGCATATCTTGGTATGGATCGCGAAGACATGAATTGTCTTCTCCATGTGCACTTCAACTCGTTTGTGTACAAGAGTTTCATGTTATGGCTTATTAGTTGCTTCCCATCTCTTCCCCTTCTTTCGCTATGCGTTACATATTTTACGTGTTGTGGCTGGATTATCAATAGACAACCATTTATGATAATGTTTGTGTCTCTAGTCCGACCCGTTTGCCATCCGAAACATTTTGAATTAGTATCGATTGATTCACATTCGAGTTCAGTGGAATCTTAAAAACGATTGTTGGAAAAACTTAAGATAGGTCTTTGAGTTAAATTGTGGGTGCGTTTAGATAGTTGATTTTTGACATATAATTTAGTTTTGATTTTGGTTTTATTTTATGTTTCGTGAAAATTTAAATTACCTATTTGCCCTTTAAAATTTAAATAATTATTTGATTGTGATGGAGGGAGAAAGAGAGAGTGTGATAGTTACAATTTGATGTGATGTTTGATATGATATAAAGGTGGGTATAGGGTATGTAAAAAATGTAAGTATGAGAGAGAAAATAGTGTTTTGAAACTAATGTTAAACATCGTTTTTGACCATTTTTTATACTTAGTGAAAAAAATATGCTCAGTGAACACACCCTATATGTGGATTCCACTACTCATTTTCAGGGATTAGGCATAACATGGGGACGATAAACTCCGCACGACATCTGGCTCAGTTGGTATACTCTTAAACAGTTATTAGTATTATTACTGCAATGTTATTTAGCTTATGCTTTATCGATTAGTAAGACATGGACTATGATGTGATTGATTAGTGATAGATTTACAATCAAAATTAGTGAAGTTAGGAGGATAAGGAGGCGGTCCAGGATAATGTATCAACAGTGAATAAATAACATATTTCTTGTTATAAGAGAGGTTGATAACTAAAGAGAAATAAAATATCATGAAATGGACGGTCACAACTAGTGTATACATGATAATTTGTTTCTCATTAATTAGCTATCAACCTCTCTTACAACAAGAATTCTGTTATTTATTCATTGATAATTCGTTATCTTGGAGCACCTCCTTACTATATTATTTTGATTCAATTGTGTCTCTATCAACATAGTGAGTCCACTCATGTTAACTTGTTGTGGCCAGTGTGACCTTTGTTGTATATTGTGGCATGTGTGGCCTTTGTAATATATCGTGGCCAGTGTGGCATTGTTAGTATGTTGTGGTCAATGTGGTCCTATTAGTATGTAGCCAGTGCTGGCATTTTTTTTTTATCTTCAATGTATGAGACATGTATAAATATATTGTATATTCCAGTTTTAAGAGAAATGTTGCCCGTTTTTTAATGAAAGGGTTTAAATTGTAAATTATTCAAAAATTTAGGTTTTAAAATATACATTTAATAAACTTTAGAAGTTTTAGTGTAATTTTGTGAAACTTTAGAAGTAAAAGCGTAAATTTGTCAAACTTAAGATATTAAACGGTAAATTATTTAAATATTGGGGGGTAAAGTGCAATTTTAGTGTTAAATTGTAATTTAATAAAAAATAAGGTATTAAAATATAAAATTTTCACACTTGGAGGGTTAATGTTTAATTTTTGTCAAACTTTAGGGGTTAATTTGTAAATTAATCAAATTTAGAGGATTAATATGTTACTTTGTCAAACATTAGGGGTTAATCTATAAATTTATCAATCTTGGGGGGTTAATATGTAAATTTTTGAACTTTGACAGGAGAAAACATATGATCGTTGGAGCATAACCGTTGGCGATGTTTTTCGCACGATACATGTGACGATACGCGTCGACGGTACCTTTAACTGGACTACACAGCAGGCTGCTGATACATTTGTGAATACAAAATTATTTTCATAACTTGTACTTTTTTACTATATTTATATTTTAATATTATTATTTAATTTTTACTATTAATTTGTAGGCGGAGTATATGGTCAATTTAGAGCATGCCACTCAGGCAGCTCTCGATCCGACTCAGGTCGATGATAGAGATTCGTTGGCTACAGCTGATCTTATTCCACGCAGTGGAGACCGCGTGGGGATCGATTCGTCGACATTGGGCCTCAAGGTCGCCAAATACTTGGAATTTCATCGCACAATCGACCCGAACCCTTATCATCCTCCGCCGATCGTGATTCGGCTCTACCTTAGTGGCGACATGAGATGGACGAGCTGAGGGAGACCTAGCGGAGGTTGGTAGAGCAGTTGACACAGATACAACAGCTCATGTTGTCGCAGCAGCAGTCTCAGTCGCAGTCGCAGCAGTAGCCGCAGCAGCCACCACCTCTCCACTCATCTGATGATGTTTATCGCCCACATATGTCCGAAAATGTCTTTCACGACGACATGCTCGATGATGATTATTTTAGATAGCCGATTGTACTTTTGTTAAGAATTCAAATTCGTTGTAATTATTACATTTTGATGATTAATTAAATATTTCATTTTTATTTATAAAATTGTAATATTTATTTATAATTTAATATTAATAATAAATAAACAAATACAAATTAATTATTATTAAATATTAATATTAAATAATTAAAAATAAATAAATATTTATTGATTATTAAATAATTATGACTAGATAAATATTAATATTAAATAATTAATTAATATTAAATATTAATAATAAATAAATAAATATTTATTTATTAATTATTAAATATTGTGACTGACTCGGTCGCTATGATGGGTGGTTATTAGCGACTGACGAGTTAGTCGCTATTTTTGCGACGGCCCTGACTAGTCAGTCGCTATCTGCGACCAATATTTAGCAATTGTCAAATAGCGACTGAGTCAGTCGCTATTCTCTCCGTCTGTCGCTAAATAGGGAAATAGCGACTGACTAGTCAATGGCTATACTCCCTTTCTGTACTAGTGTATTTGAAGGAAAAAAACATTAATCCAATCAACAATAGAACAAGAACAAGAACTGAAATAGAAAGTATTATAATAGATGCATAAATTGATAGTAAGATTTACCTCCAACTCTGAAAAGAGTGGATTAGTTCCCCATGAATAATGAATTATAGCAAATTACTCTAAGGAAAAATAGTGGAGGAACGTACAAAAATTGAATGAAAAAAGTATTTAAATAGGCGCAATCTAAAATGCCTAATTTCTTTTCTTCTTTTTTTTAATTTTTTATATAAAAGAGGATTGTTGGTTGTTTTCCACCTACTCACATCGTGACTCGAACAACAACCTATTGAAATCAGGCAAAATGTTTTACTACTAGACTACACTTCGTTATCGTCTACCTACAAAAACCCTTAAACTACTAAAAATCGCATAATTGTAAAAATAAGGGGTCACGGTCGTGCAAAACTCGGGCATGGATGTGCTAAGCTCTAATGATAGCAAACTCGTTTTCTACCGTGTATTTTTCAACTTTGGTCGTTAAACTTCGATTATTGCTAGATTTGATCTCTTTAAACCCTAAAGTATTCATTTTTTTCTTACTCTGACTTCTAGCCCCTTGATATTCAGGAAATGCAGAAATTAACAATACTAGGTATACAATAACATATATTCAAGTCAAAATAATCATAGATATATCACTCAGATATAAACATATTTAAATGCTATTAATAGCGACAAAATTTTGTCGGCCGACATTTTCAATTTGTTGATGAATTTCTTTTTAATAAGGAATAACTCTTAGATAATTATTTTAATAATACTTTTAGTTTTTCTTTCAAAATAATGAAACAATACATTCATTCAGAGACAAAAGTAGTATTAAATTCTTTTATTTCGTTAAAGAATTTTATATTAGGATATAGTGACGGTGATTTCTATACTATTTTTATATTATAACGGCAGTCCCTGTACTAGAAAATGCTTTAAAGTGGTCCCTCAACTCTTTAAAATGCCTTCAGATGGTCCTTCGCTCAACCATTTTCATTAAGTCTCCGTTACTTTTATCACTTACATGTGCATTTGGATAAATGATATTATACTCCAATTCTACTTAAAAGAATTATTAAGTTATTTCATACTTGATTGCATAATCTATCTTAGAATAAACTAATTAGTTATAAGAAGTTTTTGGCCTTCAGGGCCGTAATTTAGTTACAATTTTTTTTACACCTACATAATTAATTAAATTTTCATTGAGATGAATGTAAGTATCATTTATTTAAGAATATTAAATTCAATTAAATATTTAGAATCAACTTTAGAACGATTGAAAATTTTGATTATGAATATTTTAATAAGATAAAACTAGTAAACAAAAGTTAAAACCATTTAAAAACTTAAGATATATTGTAATTAAATCATGAATAAACTTAATTTTCTTAACCAAATCAAGGTGGTATTTAAATGATAGTCAAATTAAATTTAACAACTATGTAATTTAATCCATTATACTGATATTAATTTGATACTAACAGTGTAAAAGTAGGATAGAAATATATATTGTTTTTGCACCAAAGGTCCTTTAACTTTTTCTAATTAAGAACAAATGGACTGAAATACCTTTCTCCGAATGCACATGCAATTATAATCGGAATATGAGTTCAGATCTTTTGTTCTTTATAATATCTCATTTTTTATAAATATATTTTTTTAATTTCATCTCAATCGTTTCAAAAAGAATATCAAAATTTTAAAATACGTGTTATCTTAAATATTATGTGGCAGAAGATGAGACACCATTTGAGACAAAAATGATGGATAAAAAGACTGTTTCAGATTATGTGAGTAGTGATACACATAGTGAGACCCAAAATAAAATTTAGAATTCAGACTGCAGGAGAGAGGATCTTTTAATCGAGGGAGGATCCTCTATCCCACTTTATATTTCATTTTGTGTACCACTACTCACATTATAGTATGACCCAATAATAATAGAACCCACCACTGTATGAGTAGTGGTGTATAAAGTGGGACACAGAATGGGATAGAGGATCCGGACTTCTTTTAATCCACTTTGTGTACCACTACTCACATAATTGTGCGACTCAATAATAATGGAATTCATCACTATATGAGTAATAATACACAAAGTGAAACATACAATAAGATAAAAAAAAATTCCGAACTCCACGTTAAAGAAAAGAGGGACCACCAAGCATATTGTAGTACTCCATTCGTTTCGATTTAATTGTCCTTGATAGTGATATGTTGTGAGAGCTTTATGTCGCTTTCAAGACAATTAAAACAAAACGAAGGGAGTATAAGGTTTATTGTTACAATGTTAAAATGTTATGTTGGTTATATGTTCTTATATGTTCTGTTATTAATCTTAGTAGTTGTTAGAATAAAAGGGGGACTTAGTTGTAATAATTGTGGACTGCAAGGTGTGCTAGTAGAGGGGTTGATTGGTAAAGTGTTGGTTATAACCAACAACTGTTGCTGGGAAAGGGGGTTAATGAATTTTGAA
>JAOWAN010086847.1:0-10070 GCA_028566635.1 Lobelia cardinalis
TTGGCTAAGTCTTCAATCTGATGGCTAGGACCTTGCTCGCGAGGTCTCTTAGAGCTCGCTAGGTCGCCAATACTTTTTGGTACCTTCACCTACTGACTCATACTCGCCATTGGCTCCCATGATTAGGACTCGTCGATTTGGGCATTGGGATGCAATGTGTCCCATACCTTGACACTTGAAGCACTTTCTGTTGCGTGTCCTACTCGTCAGAGTCCCTGTACTCGCACCCTGTTCTTTCTTCTCACCTTCCTTGACTTTGGATGTGTAACACCTCATTTTTGACCCTGATAAATAAAATATTTTACTAGAGAGTTTTTGTAGTGACCCGAACCGATAAATAGAATTATATATTTCTATTTTTATTGCATTTGCATTTCATTGCATTTTAATGGATATCATGTGTGATAATGTATATATTCATGTTTATGGTCTCCTTTTAATTGGAATAAATAGATATGTGAAAGGATGAAATGAGGTGGGAATAGTTGTGGGAATTATTACCTAACTAGGTAATAGCACATGGTTGCAAGGCCAAATTGGTAAAATAAGACAGAGGGGTAGTTGGGTCATTTCCCATCTTGGAAAGGATAATTATGGGCTAATATACTGGGAGCTTCTCTCCTAGTCGTATCCAGCCATCTTCAGACAAGAAAGAGAAAGAGAAACAGAGTGAGAGAAATGGGAGGAAGAGAAGAAGAGATCTTCCAAAGAACCTAGGTTGATCAAGGCAAGAGTTGGTAAGTTTTCCAACTTAAATTGCTCATCTTCTTCCTTGGGTATGTGTGTGGGTGTGTCTTTGCTTTTGAGTATGTGTTGTGTGTGTGTGTGGTGTGTGTGTGTGTGTGTGAGTCTACTGCTCCTGCCTTGGTAAGCTTGGGGGTAAGTCTTGAGGTGTTAGGGTTGAGCAAATAGCTCACCCATGTGTGTGATAAGGTGATCATATATGTTCTGTACATCAAAGGGTTCCATAGCAGAGGTAAGATGAGAGTGCATGTGTTTTGGTTTTGAGTTTTGCTCGTAGGTTTGGCTTTTTTGGACTGAGCGTCCGGACGCCAATACAGCGTCAGGACGTCGAGCGTCCGGACGCCATAAAGGCGCTGGGACGTCGGACGTCCGGACGTCGAGTAGCCAGCGCTGGGACGCTCCCTTTGTAAAAAGTCTCTGCCTCGCGCGTCCGGGCGCTGGGCCATGGACGCGGGAACGTTGGGACCAGAACACTGTTGACTTAGGCTAGGGTTTTGGGTGCTTTTGGCTTTCATTGCAATTGAATTTAGACTTATAATTCATATGGAATGATGTCTAATTCATTCTTGGTTAAGATTAAATGATACTTCTCAAATCATTGATATGGAATAGCCTTATACGATTCTTATATGTCTCATTAGCGTGGATACTAACGCTGTTATGTTGTGTTGTGATAGATTAAGGTGTGTAGCAGGTTCGTGAGTACTTGTGAATCGTTTTGGGATCTAAGGTAAGGGTGTTCGACAACCTAGAACTTTCCGTCCTTGTGGATCATTGGATCAAAATGTGTTCTTGAGTTATGAGTATCATATCATAGTGTTGTTCTATGCATTGTTGGCATGTCTTCGTCAATATGATTCGTTCTATCGACTCCTTTATGATTGTTCCTTAAAGATATGAACTTTGTGCTCTTCCATGTATACGTGAGTTATGTGATTATGTGAACCTCGCAAAAGAGGTATCGACACCGGTTGTTGTATGTGATATGGACTCATTAGTCTAAGTATCATCTGCAGGTGGTGCTTAGATGAACCGAGTCATGTGAAATCGGCATTTGGCTGGCTCATATGTGTCATGGAATCGTTGTGAATTTGAATTGTGAATGTGAACCTCCTTTATCGTCTCTTCCGAGTACCATTGTTGTGATACACCTTTGATAGGCCATTGAGATCATTGAATACACTTTCTACTTGTTATATACCTCTCATATATATATTCATGTCATTGTACTAAACACTTGTATCCCAGCCACGTTGGTGGACTTCTTATTGGGCTATTGAGCTCACCCCTTGCGTATTATATGTCTCTCTTCTTTGATCTCTCATAGGTCACAGGGTTTGGATCGTGGATCTTTTGGGAGCATCATGGGACGCCTTAGGAGCGTGGGTAGATATTCTTTTTGGTACCTATGAGCATGTAGCTCCGAACTCATGGAGTTGTACCATTATATATTAACTTGGTTGTAGGGATACATGTAAATTGATCATATGTGGTTATGGTTGTGTTACTAACTTGGAGTGTGGGCTCGTGTATGTGTTATGTACTTTGGAAACTAATGGAAATAGAAAAGAAAACCAAAGTAGTCCTTTGTATAAAAAGTATTATATGTGACATCATTTTCATTAGGGTTTGATATGTAATCGCTTCCGCGTATTGTATTCGATTATCGTTGCGTCACCCCCCGGGGAACGTGATGTCACGGGACTCGGGCCGCGACAGAGTGGTATCAGAGCTACAGGTTGTGTCTTGGGAATGATAGAGTGTACGTTGTGATACCTTGATTGGTTAGAGCTATGAGTGAGGCACGAACTGAATGTGGATTATGTGACTATGTGAATGTGATAATGTGTTAGGTGATACATGTTGATTATCTAACGCTTAACCCTATATATTGTGCATAGTGTATCTCTGTCAACAGGATGCCTCAGCAAAGGAGACCGAATGAGGATGTCATGAATTTTCTGAAGCTCAAACCAAAGGAGTTCTCCGGTTCAACAGATCCGAAGGTAGTGGAGCATTGGATAGACGAAATGGAGAAGATCTTCGCACTCATGCAATGTACAGAGGCACAGAAGGTTCGATTTGCGACTCACATGTTGATAGGGGAAGCGGGTCAGTGGTGGAAACTTACCAAGAGGATCACACCGATCGTGGATTCTTTAGCCAACGTTTCTCTATGAAACTTTGATTATGAAACGTTACATGATATATACCATATTACATGTGATTAATCGATCTAGAATTGAACCCGTTTTGTTTTCTACTCGAAAATTATATGGATTTTATGCATCAGCATAGCATCCGTATTCTAAAATTGTTGTACACATAGTTGCGTCTCGCCATCATGATTGATTTAAAAATATTTGTAAAGGAGTTCTCTAGTCGAAAAAAGTTTTACATATTGTTTCTTTGCTTTAACCGGCCAATGAGTAATCTCCTCTTTGTTTGGTTTGACTAATGCTCAAATCAGGAATATGATATCGTGCGATATTTAATTTTAATATTTGATAAGTAAAGTGAAAAAGTAGGAGAGAGATAGAAAGAAAATGGTGAAACCTATGATATGTAAAGTAAAATGGTAGGAGAGAGATAGAAAGAAAATGATGTGACTTCAAATATCAAATATCAAAGAAATCAGATTCATTATCTAAGCATAAGAAAAATCACATATATTTTTTCTTTATTGCTACTCCGAATTGTTGTCATACCTTGTTATTTTAATACACAGGCAAATCATTGCCAACAGTTTACAATAACCCAAATACAGTCAGGATAATCATCGAAAATACCGCCTTTAACGGTCAAGCATTCGGGTCGAAATCGTACATTGATTTAATTGAATTTTTTGAAAATTCATTGCTTTTGAGGGTTGATTTCAAAGGGATATTGAGCGGCAATCAAAGGCGATCTTCCCGAAATTCTCACCGATCGATTACATCGCAGAAATAATAAATTTAAGATTTTGGGTCATCAGCGAACTCTCCATCAAATGAGTTTGAGTTTTTTCGCCTTAATTGACTATGAGGTTTTGTCCCTCATTGAAAATCGAACAAATCAGTACCTTATTCGCATCAAACGTAGTTCGGATGCGAAAGTTATTGCTGAAAAACGATCGGAACCGCCCGATCTGTGCACGATCCGGCTAGATCCGCGCCCGCCCACGCACCGCATGCCCAGCCCACCCGATTTGCGCTTGTCCGCCTCGGGCTGCCCATGTGCATCATAAGCTGAGCCTTATCTGGGCCGTCTTGCTGTTCGGTCGCTCCCTCCATTTTTTTTTCATCTTGGGCCGCCCTTGTTAGGCTGCTTTGATCGCCAGCATCGGGCCTTTGTTGAAGAGCTGGGGATTCTTTTAAACAGTTCTGGGTGACCACCTTTTATCTTCAGATTGGGCCGCTTTTTTTATAAACTATTTTTATTTTCTGAAATTTGGGCCACTTAGTTTCAGTAAAATCCGATCAAAATGCTTTGTGCCATATATTTAAACTGTCTTAGACCATTTTTTTTTTTTTACAATTTTTGGACATTAAAAAAATAAACAGTGTTTGTCACGCATTTTAAAACTGTTTTTGCCCAATTTCCAATTAAATTATTTGGACTTGTCAAAAATTTAATTTTCTTAATTTTTTAATACTTGTCATTAAATTAATTTTATTAATTTATTTATCACAAGTTTAATTGAAAATAATTTTGATGAAATTGAGTTTTCTTATTAAACTCAAACTCTTTTTATGTATGGGCTATTATCATTTTATGATTAAAATTAATTAAATTAATTATGCTTGAAATATATTCTCTCTCATCATTATTTAATGGTAGGCATTAAATTTATTTGTAAGCTTATTATTTTATGAGGTTTATTTAAAGCTTGCTTGAAAATTATGTGGCATTTTATTCTCACATGA
This sequence comes from Lobelia cardinalis, assembly GCA_028566635.1. Classification (NCBI taxonomy): domain Eukaryota; kingdom Viridiplantae; phylum Streptophyta; class Magnoliopsida; order Asterales; family Campanulaceae; genus Lobelia; species Lobelia cardinalis. The sequence goes on from JAOWAN010086847.1 coordinate 4,650, forward strand.
TTGATTGACTGCCCATATTATATCCATATAACATTTGATTTTTAATTATTGATTACGCATAAAATATAGTAGCATTGAATTTGATGTATATATATTTTTAATCTCTTGATTTTATTACGATCAATATTCATGCTATATTTTGATATGTGAATCGATTGTTCACCTGTGTATTAGAAGTTGAAAGCTCAAACACTTATTTGAACCTGAAGTTCAAATATAAAAAGAAACTTAAATTTCTCCCGAATTAAGTGAAACATAATCTATTACTCACTTGCTCTACTCACTTTTATGTGAGATATTATGTCATTAAAAAAAAAATTGTACAATTTTCGAAAAATTATATCATGGCGAATATATGATCAAAGCCTTACTTTTCTTTCATACTTGGATTAATAAGTTAATTTTTAATAATATTATATTTTATAATGATTAAAATAAAAAAAATCTAAAAAATATAATGAAACCCTTAAAACTTAAAAATTAAGGGATAATTTCATAAATGGTCCCTGAAGTTTTGTGTAATGCACGAATCGTTCCTGAACTTTGGGAATCAATAAAATTGAGATAACTTTCCGATTTTTGGTCAAATCAAAGTCAGCCGTTAATTTTCTGTCCAGCACTTCCATTAATTGTCTTGGGACATGCACATGTCATTCGAAAAAGGGGCAAAAACGGAACAAAGAAAGATAAGATTTTGTATTTAATTCAATTAAAACACTCGACTTCCGTTAACATCTTCTTCTCCGACATTCTTCTCTGATCAGACAAAATCCCCAACAAAACGAAAACTCAAGCTTGGTCCCCAGCAAAAACGAAGTCCCTTGCAGCTATCTGGTCTCCTGCTTCCAAAACTCTGGTATAGTTCTCAAAAATTGGGGGTATCACAAGCTTAATGTCTTCGTCTCTACCATCGTAGTAACCATGACCATCTCTTCTTCTCGCACAATCAAGAAATAAATTGCTCCAATCCGACCGATCATTCCCGTTCAGATCTAACGCTTCCACTTCAGTTGCATTTAAACCCACATCTACAAATACATATCTTCCCTTGTTTCTTTCAGTCGACGCCACCAAGTTCAGAAATCTCTGCCGCTGAGTTTCTTCTCTATTTCTTCCGAATGAATTCTATCAATTCTGGATTTGTTTCCCAAACAATTGCAACAACAATGGCTGAATTCGATTAAATCGTTTCTGGGTTGATTTTCCAAGCTCAATGTTGTTTCAAGTTTTCTGGGTTTGTTTTGAGTTATGGGTTTGTTTGTCGATTTTAAATCGTTTCTGGGTTAATTTATTTCAAGTTCTGGATTTTGTTTATCTACCTCTATTAATTAGCACAACTCAATGGAGAAATAGAAAAGAGGAGAAGAGGAATCGCCATTTTTGTACATATCTTGTTTCTTCATTTTTTAAATTTGGATTTGTTAAGAATGATGAGAGCATTGCTGAAGTGAAGGGGTTGGATGTGGATTCACTTTTAATCTCCCACATCCAGGTAAACCAAGCACAAAAGCAAAGGCGTCTCCATGCCATATTGCAGTGACTTTGTGTGAGAAAGAAGAACCAGTGAAGAAAGAGCCAGAGACTCAATTGGCTCCTAGGAATTAATCTCTCTTGTAGTTGTGTTCTTTTGCTAATGATGGTTATTGTTTAAAAAAAATGAGAGAAGAATCCGTCGAAATTTATGTCCTGTTCCTAGTCACCATCTCCGGTGTTCAAGTAAAACCCATGAATAATGCAACAAAATTAAAACAATAGAAGATTATTTAAACCAATTCAATATATATTCAAAGATTTTATAAGTTTTCAATTGAGAAAAACTACTTTTTCCTTGCCCAATTGTCAATCGCCGGAGAAGGAACCATTTCATGTCATTTCTTTTCATTTGTCGGAAAAGGAACCATTTTGTGTCATTCCTTTTTTGCCCCTGCTAGCATTGCACGTGAATGGCTCGTGCCATTTAATAGAGCTGTTGGATGGTAAATTAACGATTGACTTTAATATGGCCGAAAATTAGAAAGTTATCTCAATTTTATTAATTCTCAAAATTCAGGAATAATTCGTGGATTATAAAAAAGTTCAAGGACCATTTATGAAGTTGCCCCAAAATCAAATATCATATAAGTGAGTTACCAGTTGGTTCGAGAAAGTGGACTGTGGATTCCGGCGTAGTTTTTCCGTAATGACTCATGCATGAGTACTGTAAATGCACGTTATTTTCCTTTGATTGTCACTCTCGTTTATAGAGAAAATAATTCAATTTAGTCATATATAATTGCTTAATTGCACACCGTCAGGTCGTTTTAAACGTTTTTGAGGCCTCAGGCAAAAATTAAATTTGTGTCTTCATATTAATATATTATAAATATAAAAGGGTACTTCAATTTATTAATTTTATGATGACTTAAATAACTGTATAACAAAAAATATTTATAAATTGTATCTTGTTAAAACTATTTTTCTAGAAAGAATCACTTGATTAAAAAAATTTAAAAAAAGGAAGAAGGGTGCTCCGTACATCATACATTATAAAAAAATGGATTTTAAATAAATAATAATAAACAGCGATCGTTCACTTTTCAATTGTGTGAAACTATAAAATATACAACTGAGTAGAAAAATATATTAAATTAAATAAAAGCCAAACAAATACAGCATAATTATCGAATAATATTAACAGTTTAGTGAACATCGAATAAAATTGCAACACTTATATATTTTGCTAAAGAGCATCTAAATTTAATGATTAAAATTCGCTTGTAAACTATGCAACTGCGGTTCAATCGGAGAGGTGAGAATATCACTCGAAAATTGATTTTAGTTAAAAATAAAAAATTAAATGTTTAATTCGAAAATGCAACAAGATTTTCACAGTGTAAAAGAGGAAAATGAGATAATTTTGGAAAACTACCGTTCCAATAGAACAAAAAAAATTATCACACATGCACATAAGAATTTTTTTTTTGGTGCCCTTTATAAATTTGAGGGTTGGGTGGTCGCCCAGCTCGCCATATGTCTGGGTCGATCCTGCACATCGTCATTTGTTCTTTCTTAACCAATGAACCATTTTCACTTCTATTTTTTCATCTCTCGTTGTTTCTCATCGTATGAACGATCATGGTTCAGTTTGGTTCGAATTTGATCAATTTTGATTAAAATTGCAATCAAATCAAAAGTTTTATTTTATCATTATTTATTAACTTTCGATTTTTAAAAAGAAATTATGTAATTTTTAAAATTTAAATGTTATTAGGTGATAGAACAAATTCATAGAGTAGAGATTTTCAATCACAAAAAATATATATATTATGATTCGATTTATGAAATTTAAGTGAACATAATTCTATATTATAAAAGTTGAATGAAGAAAAATCGAAAGTAAAATAAAAAGAGAAATTTTTTATATAAATATAATACTCAATATTATAAAATATAAATATATCGATAATATAAATGTATATAAGTAATTAACTACATACAAAAAAATTAAATATACAATAAATATTTATCGAAGAATGATAGGGGCAATATATATAGCCAGTGGCGGAGTCAGGAAAGTCGTGAGGGGCGAGCGAAACTATATGGGGGTTCGGGGGCAGCGCCCCCGGAAAAAAAAAAATCGGGTCGAATTATGAAATAGACGAATCGGATCTACAAAAAACTTAAACAAATGCATTTTCACAATACCAAAAACATTAATAATAGAAGAAAAAGTAGTCAAATTTTACTATTAAATTTAAGTAGCACTAAATTTAGTGTTCTCCAACTTTCAAACCCTAGAACTCGACCAGCCATGGGAGAGCGGAACCGGACGAATCGAGCTCGAATGAAGACCCCTACTAAAGGAATTTCCAGCGCTGGAGGAGCGGCCGCTGCCTCCGACTCCCCCTGGCTCCGCCACTGTATATAGCACACGTCTCATTTTCCATGAACGTATGCCAAATCGTCACCACTGAGCGCATTCACTGCTCCTATTTGACCATCCTAGACCAAAAGGTCTATGGAGCACCTAATAAGGAGTATTTGAAATAAAATATTTATTTTATTATATTGTTTATTTATTTTTTAAAATTAAATATTTATTTCAAAAATCAACAATAATAGTAAGAATAGTAAAATAAACATTTAGTTATAAAAAATGAACAAATAATATAATAAAATAAATATTGTGTTTCAGGTATTTCTTATTAGAAACACCTAGATTCTCCATATAATTTGCTCTCTCTAGACGAATAAAGAATACACATTTCATACTTGTCATTAATGCAATTTTGCAAGAGGCGTGTCATGGCAGTAGTTAGTAGATTGGACTTTTAGCACAGGGCATTATAGTCCTTTAAATCAAATCATCTACGTATGATTTTAACATATAAATTTTGGAGCCACCGATGGTGAGGGCGTTTGATTTTGCCCTAACCTGAGAGCACGTAATCATAAACTTTAATGATAAAATTGTATTCCTTTATTTCATTTTATTAAATATTATGAAAATATCGTAAAAGGATAAAAGTGACAAACATTAAACGATTTTATAAACCCTCCATCGAATTTCCTAAATTCGTGCCCAATTTTCATAAAAATCACTTGATGTGACAAAATTCGGTTTCAAAATATTTATGATTAATGATTTGATCAGCAAATCAATTTATGATGATATAATATAATATAATATTTTATAATGATTAAAATATAAAAGAAGTAAAAAAATTATCAAAATTTATAAAATATTAAAAATGAAATATTATATTATATTAATTTAAAAACCCAACATATTCAATTTATAATACGTAATAAAATGGTATTGTTGGAAGGTAAAATTTTACAATTTGATGAAGCGCCATAATGATATGGACGCCTGAACCGAAATCGGTTCTAATTTGGAGAAATGGATCATTTCCACATAGCATTGACTTGACCATTCACATTTAACTACTATGTACAAATTATTTTAAGCACTCATGTGGCAATTTGTATATGGAGTGCCTAGGCACTCTTAGTACATGAATGTTATGTGTATTATCTGTGACATTTATGTACATTGTGGGCGCTCGTGGGCGCTCCTTGCTAAGAGTGCCTAGGCACTTCTTATAATTTTCTCTCATGTGGTAGGTGCAAAAAGTATCTTAATAGTGTGTGCATCTCACTCTTCAGATTAACCAAGTGAATTTAAGGGAGAAAAAATTCAATTAGTATACTATACAACTAGTTGTATAGTTGTCTATGCGGCCTGTCTTCAGCGTCTGTGAGTTACGCGCCGTGGGGCCCAAAACACAGTAAATTGCATTTATCTATCGCCGTTAATTTGGGGAAAAAACCGTAAATAAAGGGAAGTAATTACCCATTACGTAAATCTAGGCCACGTAAATATCTCATGCAATATTCAGTTGGAAAATTGATATTCAGTATCTTCTTCCTAAATTTTCA
>JAOWAN010086858.1:0-10070 GCA_028566635.1 Lobelia cardinalis
CCAATCTTGTTCAAGTTTGAAACCTTTTCTATGAATTTAGACATATAGCTAGAAAAATGGGTAGTACACAGACAATCAAACCATTCGTCCCAAAATGTTTCTTTCTTTCACTTTTCCTCACTGTCCCATATTTCCTCTTCCTCTCCCGTCAATCCCACCCCACCATATTAGGATTTGAGTTTGCATTCCTGAAAATGGCGGATTGGAGATAGGGCTGTGTGTATAAGGATTTGAGATATATATATATATATATATATATATATATATATATATATATAGAGAGAGAGAGAGAGAGAGAGAGTGATTGAGGGGGTGGGAAAGAAAATGAGAGGGAGGGAGGAAAGGTTTGATCTGGAATGTTAGGGAGAATGTAAAATATTATCGAATATCAAACAGTATCAAATTATGAATAGTAGAAAATCATCGAAAGTCAAATCGTTTTCTGTTTGAATACGGAGATTACAAGTTGGATTGAATTTTATTAAAATGTGAAAGCAAAACTTCGTTTGTCAAACTTTTCCTAACCTGTATGAACCTGTGAGGATGCTAACAAATAAGTTATACTCCAACAATCAAAACAGCCCCAAATGCAACAATATATATATGAATAATAAACAGAAGCCAAGAACACTGAATTTTAGAGTGGAAAACCCCTCAAAATGAGAGTAAAAACGACGGGACATTTCTGCCGCTTGAAATCAATAATCGCCAACAAGTAGCAATACAATGTATTCTCTAGGAAAAAAAAAATGTATTCTCTAGATACAACTAGAGGTATACAACTATCATCAAAATTCTTGGAATAAACATCAAGAATAATGACATTAAAATGAGAGCCAAAGAAAAAAAAATTCACCAAAAACTGCTTCTGTTCGTCTGCAATAAACCCGACTTTCGGAGCTTCATATCCGCTCTCCACCGTTAGAATATTGGCACAGGCGTTGGGAAGAGGCTATCCAAATTTCAGAATGATCTAATGGTGCGATCTCCAGGGAACGACGAAAATGCGAAGCTGGGTCGAGCTGATTTTTTTTTTTTTTGCCAAAATTCTCTCCTTTCTGATTTCTCACACCCGCTCTACACATACCAGCTAGGATAAATACGGGCTTCTGTTAATGGACCAAAAGCATGTGGGCTTTTTAATTTACTCGCGAGCCAAGAAAATAAGGCCAACAAATCTCCCCAATTTTCTACCTATGAGGAAGAGTTCGCCTTCCCGGCAATCGTGCAATACACCTTGAGCTTTTCTCTCGATGGAGCCTTTGTCAACATGTCAGAACTATTATCATTGTTATGAACTTTATCAAGTTCAAACAATCAATCTTCATGAGCATCTCTAATTCAATGATACCGCACATTAATTATGTTTTTTTTCTTTTACGAAACATAATATTCTGAACAAGATGAATTGCACTTTCATTATCACAGAGAACCACATAGTGCTATTGCATGAAGGCAAGCTCCTCCAAAAATATTTTCAACCACAATAGTTCTTTGCAAGATTCTATTGCCGACATACACTCATCCTCGGTTGCAGACAAAGCAACACACTTTTGTAATCTTAATTGCCATGACACTGCTCCTCCTGCAAAGGTCATCCAATATCAAGAAGTGGATTTCATTTTCCTGCCATATCAGAGTTTGAATATCCAATAAGCATTAACTGTCCATTTCCAAAAGTGATACCCAATTTGGGAGTACCTTGCAAATATCTAAAGATCCATTTAACTGCTTCCCAATGCTTCTTACCTGAATTTGACAGAAAAATCGACCAACAACACTAACTGTATGAGCTCTATCAGGCCGAGTACATACCATAGTATACATTAAGCAACAAACAACTGAGGCATATGGAACTCTATCCATTTCTTCAATGGCTTCTTTAGAAGAAGAACAATCTCTATCTATAAGCGTAATGTTGGTAGTAAGAGGAAAACTAACCACTTTAGCTTTGTCCATGTTGAATCTGCAAAGCACACTTTTATAGTTTAGACTGCCATAACATGTTGCCAGGCAAAATTAATCAAGTATCCTGAAGTAGAATTTCTAGAGTCAACATCACATGGCCTTGTCATTAATGAATCGCAAACAAACTCTACAAGTATCTCATAAATTTCGAAGAATCCATTTTACGACTGCCAATGTTCTTTTCTAGAATGGAAAATAAATCGACTTACAACTCCAACGGCATGACCAATGTCGGGCTTTGTGCAAATCATGGTGTGTATTATACTACCAACCACTGATACATAGGACACTTTCTTCATTCCTTTTTTCTCTTTCTTACTTGTCGGATAATTCTTGGAACTTAACTTGAAATGTTCCACAAGTGGAGTACTAAGAAATTTCGCTTTGCTCATCTTGACTATTTGATAAGGGTATTTTATACCCTTATTTTGAGCATCTTTTCGAGCCTAAGTGATGTTAATTTCAAATGTTTCTTAGTGTTTTAATATGCTTTCAAGTGTTTTTGGTGATTACAGGGGTCTAGGAGCACTTTGGGCAAAGTTAGGAACGTCCGCGGGCTAAAACGATAAAAGTTGAAAAAAACTGGAAATTGTCATATGGTGAAAATAAGTGCTATAGCGAAGTCTAGCGCTATAGAAAAATATGAGCGCTATAGCGAAATCCAAATGGCTCAATTCTCAGTCAAATTTAGCCATAGCGAAGTTTTGTGCTATAGCGAAGTTCAGCGCCATAGCGAAATTTTCGGGGATGAATTTGTAAACTTGCTGTTTCGGCTTTCCTATTCCTATAAGGACTCTTTAAGGACGTGCCTAGGAGTCCAATTACCATATGAAGACCTGCATACATGTATTATTCAGCCTATTAAGAGGATTTATGTAATTTCTTTATTAGAATTAAATTAGGAATTATTTTAGGACTTGGTATTTAAGCAAAGGACTATTGGGGGTAAAAGACTCGTGCCTCTTTATTCCTAGAACACATTTTCTTCAATGTTTCTTCTTTGTTCTTCGCAGTTTAGAGATTGACTTGATTTGAAAATCTTAATTATTCAAGCAACGAAGTTTTTATATCCTTCGCGTAAGTAAGTTTTATTTTTACATTCATTTCCCTACCCGTTGCTTGAATAATTACCAAGAACACACAATTCAAATCAACAAGCAATAAACGGGTAGAGAATTGAATGTAAAATAATACTTACTTTCACGAAGAATATAAAAATTTCGTTGCTTGAATAATTGAGATTGTCAAATCAAGCCAATCCATAAACTACGAAGAACAAAGAAGAAAAATTGTAGAGAATGTGTTCTAGTAATAAAGGGGCAAGAGTCTTTTAACCCTAATGGTCCTTTGCCTTAAATTTCAAGTTCTAAAATAATTTTTTATTTAATTATAATTAAATAATTAAATAAAATTCTCTTAATAGGATGAGTAATACATGTACTCAGGTCTTCATATGGTAATTGGACTCCTAGGCACATCCTTGAAGAGTCCTTATAAGAATAGAAAAGTTGAAACAACAAGTTTTCAAATTCAGCCCCGAAAATTTTGCTATAGCGCTGAACTTCGCTATAGCACAAAACTTTGCTATAGCTAAATTTGACTGAGAGTTGAGCTATTTGGATTTCGCTATAGCGCTCATATTTCGCCATAGCTTTCTGAATTGCACCGCGCTATAGCGCTCATATTTCGCTATAACGCTGGACTTCACTATAACACTTATTTTCGCTATAACACAATTTCCAGTCTTTTTTAGCTTTTGTCGTTTTAGCTCGCGGAAGTTCCTAAATTTGCCCAAAGTGCTCCTAGACCTCTGTAATCACCAAAAACACTTGAAAGAGTATTAAAACACTAAGAAACACTTGAAATTAACATCACTTAGGCCCGGAAAGATGCTCAAAATAAGGATATAAAATACCCTTATCAAACTCCCCCAAACTGAAGCTTTTTCTAGTTACGAGCAAAAATCAAAATAAACAATAACATATAGATGAAACAAAATATTCCTAACTCACTTTCGTAGGAATCACGATATACTTAGCATGTGAAACAAGCCGTTAAACCCCTAGGTTACCACTAGTGGATGAGCGTTGTCTCGTCAGGGTTTGCAGTGAATCTACCACAAAATTTATTTTATCACACTTCATTTTCACATATCCATGCCTTCACTGTACCTCACAACTATGCAAGAATCAAGGTAACTTGGCGAGCGAGCAAGATTATAGACTATACTAAAAATAAACAATCTAATCTACCAATGAGGTCATCATTGCAAAGAGGGAATTCATGGCCCATCATTAATATGTGTAAAACAAGCAAACAATTGTCATCAAGGCTTTTCAAATCAATGAAGAAGGATAGTTCGAGACACTCATTCTATTTGATTCTTTCAATGCTAAATTCTTTCTTTCACGTCTATTTTCTTTTAAACACTAATTTTCATGTTACTTGTGCATTGCACAAACAATCACATGTGAACCAAAGACCTCTTTTAGCATGAAAGACTATTTTTTGGGAGCATATAACAATTTTTCCAACCCATACAAGATTTATTTTTCTTTCATGCACGGGGGATGTACTCATTGTAATTCATTTATTCTAACCCCGTTTTAATCCCTTATTTTTCAATCAAATGGATTAGTGTTCCCAACTGTCTCCAAAAACACATCTACTGGCCCTTTGAACAAGAATGCGTGAACAGTACGTGCAAGATGCATGTAAACTCCTCGACCCAATTCTAACAACATATCAATTTCAACCACAAATTTAAAGTATGATAAACAAGGTCACTTAAGGCTATTTCACCTATCAACTTTAATGCATGGGTAAAAATTAAACAGTGGCATATTCTAACAAAGTGTAACTTTATTGAAAGATTTTCTTACTTTTTATTAATACAAATAAAAACTAATATACTACACAAACAAAAGAAACATGGCCGTTTGTTTCGTTTCTATTCCCTCCTCCAAACTTGAAATAAAACATGGTCCTCATGGTGAAAATTAAATATAGGAGAGAAAAGAAAGAATACGTCCCTGAGCCGGATTGTCGAAAGAGATCACTCATTGGCTTGACAATCAATGCTTCCCACAAACTTAATTACTGGCTCAATAAAAACACTAATAAACATATTAGACGCACGAGAATATCAAACATTTAAACGAAAGAACAAATTTAACTGAAATAAGGAGCAGAATAAAGATGAAAATACTATACAAAGAATTGGATTGCCTCCCAACTAGCGCATTTATTTAATGTCGCTAGCTCGACGTTTTCCCATTGATTATGGGATATTTAAGTCCGGAGGTGGAGGAATTGCTGGTGGTTGTAAATTAGAACTTTCAATTCTTCCTACCTGCATCCGCTCCACCTTGTTCTTATCATTCCATGCCCAGAACTTGGATGTCTTCTTGATTTCATGATTCCATCCCGTATCCTTTGTTCCGCACTTTCGACCACTTATCTTTCTACTTCACTGACTTGGTGATGGGAGATGGTACCTTGGAAATTGTTTCAGAGAAAAATAAGTTTTTGAGGTAAAATGATTTATCATCAACAACCATGTCATGGGGCATTTCTTCAATATGCTCATCAATTGGCTCATGAACTTGTTTTTCTTCAATAGGACATGGTGATGCCTCAAACATCTTGAAAAGCACCTCCTTGTCATTATCTTTGAATCGCAATTTTCCTTTGCCAACATCAATCGTAGCCTTACTCGTGACCAAGAATGGTCTTCTAAGAAGAATTGGAGCTTCCCGATTTTCTTTCATATCAAGAACAGTAAAGTCCATCAGGAAAAAATAAGATGTCTACCGTCACAAGTATATTTTCAATCTTACCACGTGGTCTAGCTGTTGATCGGTCTGCCATTTGAAGAATTACCAACGCCTCCTTCAATTCGCCCTAACTTAGCTTATTGAAAATATCATAGGGCATCACATTGATGCTAGAACCGAGATCAATGAATGTCTCCTCAAAGTGAGCCTTCCCAATATTGGATGGAACTGTAAATCTACCTGGATCACTCATCTTCTTAGGCAACTCATGGTTTACAACCGCACTACACTATTCAGTCAAAGGAATGACCTCCAAGTTGTTGGTTGCTTCCCTCTTAGCCAGATATTTCTTGACCCACTTTGCATAAGTAAGGATTTCCCTAAGTTACGTTTCATCACGGTGAAGGCGGTTGTAGAGTTCCACCAATTTCTTGTACTCCGGATGTAATTCTCGCTTTTTGGAATCTCTGCGGGAATGGAGGTAGTCGATATATTATTTTCGATTTATCTTGCATTAATTTTTCTCCACTTTCTACTCTATTACTTGTACTTCAACCTTTTTCTCTTCAACTTCTTTCTTTGGAGCTTTCACCGTTCTCGCTTTTTGAAGTTTCACCAAGTCAAATCCACACCTTGTGCACTGAATTGAGATATCATTATAATGTTCCACGACAGTAGGTTAGTCTCAGTGTTTCTTGGAAGTGTGCCTGGTTGCCTTACACTCAGGTATGATGCCAACTGCACAATTTGCACTTCCAAGTTACGAATGGTGGCCTCGTGACTCGTCACTTGGTTTCTCAATTCGTCCTCAAATCTTCGATCTTGTTGAGGAGGGTGTTGATATAACTGATGAGGTGGTTGAGGTTGCTATTGTACCTATTGTCCTGCATCATTTCTCCAAGAAAATTTTGGGTGGTTTCTCCAACCAGGATTATGTGATGCATAATATGGATTATTGTTGCTATAGTTATTTCTATTGCCCATGTAATTGAAAGATTCAGTTAGGAATGAACAGTTATCTGTGATGTGTTGACCGGTACAAATTTTGCATACCTGAGAAGGAGGAGTAAGAGCGAAATGTTGCCCAATATTTTTAATTGCTATTATAAGCGCTACTATTTGGGCTTGAAGCTTCTTGATTGCCTCTTTGTCTGGCACACTAGCAACTCTTTTCAGTGTATACCTATCTCCCCACTCATGATTGTTGGTGGCCATAGCATCGATAATTCTGAACCCTTCGGCTTCTTCTTTGTCTGTCAACGTTTCACCAGCTGCTGCATCCAAGTTGATTCTAATCTTAGGGTCACATCTATTGTAGAATGTTTGGATGATCATCCACTCAGAAATTTGATGGTGTGAACAATATCTGATCAAACCCTTGTATATGTACCATGCTTCATGTAATGATTTACCACTTAATTGCTGAAAGTGACTATTGCGCATTTGAGTGGTCTTCGCTAAAGGGTAGTACTTCTCAAGAAAACTTGTCGGTTAAGTCATCCCAAGTGGTGAAGGTGTTAGGAGGAAACGAGTTCACCCAATCTGTTTCATCGACCTTCAGACTATGAATGAACAACCCTGAGCTTGATTGCATTTGGTGACAATCCATTATATTTAACTGTGGAGCAGTGATCTTCAAACATCCTGATATGTTTCGCCAAATTTTCAGATGGCATTCCCCCAAACTGTTGTTGTCGAACCATCTGGATAAGACTGATTTTCAACTATAAAGTGTTCGCTTAAATTGTCGGATACTTAATACTTGATTGGTTGTCCGACAGTCGGGGGTGCATATGTCTACGCATATTCTCTATTGGTTCTGCCATGTAATGTTAATCACTGCACAACAAAACTCAACAAAGAGATCGAAAACAAAATAAAAGTTGCTTTGTCTCAAAATCGAAACCAATATTACTGATGAATTGATTCATGTCGTCCCCGGCAACGGCACCAAAAACTTGATGTGGATTTTTCTATAGAGAAAATTTACACGCAAGAGAATGTTGTCACACAAGTAATAAAGTGATAAGAAAATTCGAACACACGAGGATGGATGAATTAAAACTCACTAAGTACTGGATAATCGATTTCAATTTTAATATAAGCATACAAAATATGATGTTGATTTAAATATATAAACTAATTAAAATTAATACTGTTATACGAATTCAAGATTGTCAATCTTGAGATCCTAATAACAATATATAAACTAATAATAATTAACTAATTTGGATGGCGATTACACGTCACGAAATTAGATTTGTCAATCTCAATTCAAGAACACACAATTCAAATCAACAAGCAATAAATCGGTAGGGAAATGAATGTAAAAATAATACTTACTTCCGCAAAGAATATAAAAACTCCGTTGTTTGAATGATTGAGATTGTCAAATCAAGCCAATCCCTAATCTACGAAGAACAAAGAAGAAAAATTGCAGAGAATGTGTTCTAGGAATAAAGAGGCTCTTTTAATCCTAATGGTCCTTTGCGTTAAATACCAAGTCCTAAAATAATTTTTAATTTAATTCTAATAAAAAACTACATAAAATCCTCTTAAAAGGCTGAATAATACATGTACTTAGGTCTTCATATGGTAATTGGATTCCTAGGCACGTCCTTGAAGAGTCCTTATAGGAATAGGAAAGCCGAAACAACAAATTTCCAAATTAAGCCCCGAAAATTTCGCTATAGCGCTGAACTTCGCTATAGCACAAAACTTCGCTATAGCTAAATTTGATTGAGAGTTGAGCCATTTGGATTTCGCTATAGCACAATTTTCAGCCTTTTTCAGCTTTTGTCGTTTTAGCCCGCGGATATTACTAACTATGCCCAAAGTGCTCCTAGACCCTTATAATCACCAAAAAACACTTGAAAGCATATTAAAACGCTATAAAATACTCGAAATTAACATCAGTTAGGTTCGAAAAGATGCTCAAAATAAGGGTATAAAATACCCTTATCACCATTCAAGAACTCTTTCAACATATTTTTCTTCGGACAACCATATTTTTATCATTTTTCGATTTCTAGAGATTGAGGAGGTCGACAGCCAACAATTCAGCCAAAAATAGCTTTTTGAACGCTTTCCAATCGTCAGTAGAGTTGGATAGGAGACGACCATATCATTTAAGATCTTTACCAAATAGAGAACTTACGAAAGCCCAACACCTAACAGCGCCTTCGTGAGATACTATTCCCATCATTGCTTCGAAACAAATAAGGTGATTTGCATTGTTAGTGTATCCTTCTTATTTGTCAAATTTGGGTATATTCAAAGGGTTAGTAGGCTGACTTTCGCATATTTTTCAGGTGAAAGGTCCTTCGCCAGAGACGTTTGTTTTACTCTTCTTTCCGGCTTGGGATGCATTAAGTTGGTCGCTCAGGTCAGCAATCTCGTCCTCCTTCTCTTTCTGTTCTCGTTCCCTCTTTTTCTCTTGTTCACGAAATTGCGAGGAAACTGGATAGAGGGGAGTACCATGCTTCTCCCAGTGATATAAGGGAGCACTTGAATGAAAGGAGGAGAAAATTCTGCCGGATCCAACTTTCCCCGATATCAAGAGTCCCCGCTGATTGTGAATGTTCGCGATCACTCACAATTGGTGAACACTGAAGGCTCTTTTCAGGTTGATCACTTAAAGAAGCAAGCCTAAATGCTTACCAAACTCATGCAGCTAAATAACCAACTGTTGCGGTCAGGGGAACCACCTATGGAATCCACAAAACCTTCTATCACTATTCCAAATATTGTTCTATGCCACGGAAATGGTCTTACTTATCAACGTAATAACATCTACGTTAAAACACTTCGCTCACATAGTAAATGGATCGCTCACATCGATGCGGGCCCCAAAATCAATGTCCATGATTGTCTTTATGACCCTCAACAAAGTCACCATCGTATTGGCGTCATTCGTCTACCTACCTAAAAAAGGCCAACGACCAGCTATCATAGCGAGGAGGGAGAAAGCTCACCCAACCGTTATCCCAGGCATCTTGATATTGGATCTTGATGGATCTACCATGGTTGTGGTCTTTTAGGTCAGGAGAGTTATCGGCTAGATGGAAATGAATAGCATGGAATAAATAAAGGTAATTCCCAGATAATCAAAGAGTGTTAGCAAAATTAGTACAAATAATATAATAAAACAAACGAATTGAGAAAGCAATGAATAAAATACCGTAAAAAGTACCTCTCAGATACGAACGTAGGAACCGCGGATTGATAACTGCGAAGGATCTCGTATTGAATACGATTTCCTTAAAGCGAAATTGCCCTCCGGTGCCTTCGGATTTGAATGGAACAATACGCCTCCCAGGACTCCTT
>JAOWAN010086909.1:0-10067 GCA_028566635.1 Lobelia cardinalis
TACTATTTTGAATGTAAGTAACATTTTTAATTAATGTTACTTTTAATTCTTTATTGAGTAAAACTTCCCGGTTAATCGTTTATTCACCGGGGGTCCAAAATGAGGTGCCTAAAGTTGCATTAATGCAACATTTAAATATATATATGTTATTTGAATGTAAGTAACATTTTTAATTAATGTTACTTTTAATTCCTTATTGAATAAAACCTTCCCGGTTAATCCCTTATTTACCGGGGTCAAAAATGGGGTGTCTACATGAGCAGATGCCTTTTTTTCCCTTGGAGATAGTCTTTGCAGGTGCCGGGATGGTCGCTTCAACCTTAGAGGGGGCCGTGGTAGTCAAAG
This sequence comes from Lobelia cardinalis, assembly GCA_028566635.1. NCBI lineage: Eukaryota > Viridiplantae > Streptophyta > Magnoliopsida > Asterales > Campanulaceae > Lobelia > Lobelia cardinalis. The sequence goes on from JAOWAN010086909.1 coordinate 346, forward strand.
GGGTGACATGAGAAGTCTCTATAGCTTTTTCGCGAGCATTGCGATTCTCCCCACGAGTAAAACGGAGTGCGTTAATGTTGAGGTTCACCACTGCGAGAAGAAAAATAAAATGTTAGACAGCGAAAAGAGAACATGTACAAAAGACAGTTGAGGTACGAATAGGAATAAAGTGGACTACCGTTGCCTCTCTGCAAATAGCAGCGACCACCATCGCGGCAACGGGGGCACTCCCCTTGAAACCAACACTCCGTAGGGGCAGAACCCACGACATCGTCACCATGAGTCCCCCAGTCGAAGAACATAAGAGCAGGTAGATCAGGGACCTTAAAATGACAGCCCTCAATGCTCTCATGGGAGAGACCACAGCGAACGAGCAAAGACTCATCCGAGATGATACTCTTCCAAGAAGCCACCCTCTCCTGCGACATGATCGACCTTCGAGGATTCTCCTTACACGGCCTAGTCGCGTGGCCCACAAATTTGTACAAGGCCTTAATGTCTGCCTCTCTGCCTGCCAGGCTCATCTCATCCTTATCACGCAAGCGAATAGGGCCGCCTTCTTGACGAGGGAAGTTCCATCCCTCGCGTGACTCGACAATTACTATTTTCTCATCCCAGGAGCTTATTTTGCGTGACAGCTCACTTATAAGGTAAGGAATCCTCTCGCCCATGGGAAGCACTTGGAAGTGGTAAAAATGGTTAAGAAGAAAGATGGAAGGCTCTATGTTATTTGCTCGGCAAATTGCCGCAAAACATACTAAGATTATTACAGTATTATAAACTAAGTCTAAGGGGACTGATTTTGTGAAATCAAGGAATTCGGCTATAAAGGGATCTAAAGGAAGACGCAGACCAACTTCAAAAAATGAAGTATAAATAGCCAAGCGAGTTGGATCCTCGTGAATGGACTGATAAGAGGAATCTTTATGGGGAAGAGAGAGACGGAACATATGCTTATTAATATGGTACTTTTTGTATATACCGGACATCTCCGAGGAGGAGAGCAGGTTGGTGAAGGGCTTCCAATTTTTTCCCTTAGCCTCCCCAGTACACTGGTTGGTACCCGATGTCTTGGGAACTTCAGAAGCGACTTCCTCGGCAGACATATCTACATTAACAAAAGAATAAAATTCAGACTTGGAAATAATCTCTATGGAAGAATCAGAAGTGCTCGGAGTCGGAGTCCTCGGGCGAGGAGGCACTCTGGGCACTCCAGGCACTCTAAAATACGAACTCCTAATTACAGCTATGATCGTGGAAGCATTTTGGGTGATAAATACAGGAGCGCCCAAGGGAATAAAACGCTGAGCAGGGCAGCGAGGAGGAATGGACTGTACGCGAGTATGAATTACTTGCAAAACGCGGAGGCAATCATCATAAAAAAGGATCACCCAGCTATTGGGGACTGCCCGACATGGGTACTCCAAACCATCCTCGCGGGTAAGAATACACAAATCTTTTATGCGCGAAGGAGACATCACGCAAGTTTACAAGACTCCTCGAAGAATTTTGCTCGACCTAAAACTGGGGGAGAACGAGATAAGGGCGAGGACCCTGGCGATCTCTTTGGAAAGAATTTTAGGTCGACCAACAAAAACTTCTTAAAGAATTTCCTAAGTGTGAAAAGGAGAAATTAAATGAGCAAAATATAACGTGGAAGAATGCCTAAAGGAAACGCGAGCAACTCGAACAAGGATAGTGCAAACAATCAAGGGCAGAATCAAAACCCAAAATACCACAAATGTAAACTCATAAATTTCAAGAAGCATTGAAGATGCAAGGGAAATCCTTGAAGATTCAAAGGGCAAGTTCAAGAACATGAACCCAGAAATACAGAAAGAGAAAGCAAGTGCAATGTGAAAAAAAGCAAAAGTCTAGGGGACTTACTGATCAAGGGCTTGAGATCGGAAGAATATGGAAATGAAGAGGATACGCTGGTGCAGATCGCCGGCGGCAGAGCAAAGAGGGGTTGCAGAGATGGAACACCCGCCGAAAAACCTTTGGAAAATTGACAACAGCAAATGAGGGATATACCCTCACCCAAATCCTAAACAAATAGCACCGAGAGGAATGAAATCAGATGGAGAATCCGAATCTCCGGTTAAAACAGATTGAAGACAGAGGAGGAAGCAGGAATGAGTAGACAGTTGCAGAAAATGCTTAGAGAGAGAGACATACATAGGTTTTTCAAAGAATTCATAGAAGGAATTGAAACGGGAAGTACAAAGTGAAAATCGGGATGAACCTTTATACCCTTGGGGGTATTTTCGATAATTAATGAGGAGATGAAAGGACAGAGAAATCGGGGGCGTCCATCGTGGCGGTTGGGATGAGTGAGGCTCATCATGAGATTCCAATATTCCAAGCGTGCTGATGTCACACCTCAAAAGACGCACGGAGAAGGCGACTGCAGTTAATGCACCATTAGAATTAATGGGGAAATGACATCTGGAAGCCTCCTTTGAAATTTAAAAAACCCTCATAAATGCTAGGAGGGAAACCCAAGAGCGGGAAAATAGCGACAAGGGAAATGATTCACCCGAATAGGCGACCATTCCGTCAAGACAAGACATGATCTTCCTCGCATCATGATGCTCTTATGTCCCTATCCGAGAGCATACATACTCGCGCATAGGTCCAGGGGACTACTGAAGATACCAAATAGTACGAGCGACCTAGCGAGCACTGTTGTGCACAATATAAGGTCAGGGATCCCTTACGACACTTAGCAAGGATATTTGGAGTATGACTCCATGGCCGGCTGGTGTCCGTAAGCTCGACACTCGAGTACAAAGGCGTGGAGCCTCTCAGCGATATGGGGAAGGAGAATGCCTCCCCGAGCGTGAGGAGAGCACAATATCACGGCGACCAGGAGGAAACCTCCTTGTACGAGCAACCCAGACCTCAATCATACACGAGATATTGCGAGCATATCGAGCATAGTTGCCAACACGGTCTTGCACGAGACATTGCGAGCATACCGACCATCCTATTCATACGCGAGCTGATACTGCTCGAGATATCGTGTCCAGCAAGGAGAGAATCTTCCTATCTTATCAGAAGATCACAAGAGATCTAATCCCATTATAACTCTGATTGAGTTACCATATTGAAGAGCAATCAGAATCCTTGCCAAACTCTACCTCCTTCAAATAAGGAAGGTGCCCAATAATCAAGGAAACCCTAGGAAATGGACTCCTCAAGCTCCTATAAATATAAGCCCTACCCCGTAGGCAAAAGGTGCGCACTATTTTGCCCCTAAAATCTCCTGTGAATTCTCTTATTTCATAACTGAACTTGAGCACTTACTCTCAAACTGGAGCGGTTTAGCAGGGCCACTCCCCTGCTCTATAACGGTGTTTGATTATCTTGCAGGTTCTGTAGCTGCCGTGACCGCCAACTGCCGTCGCCTAGCTTGCCGAAAAAAGTGTGCATCATCACCCCGCTAAAGCTTGCTTCAGGAACCTAAACAAGAGGTGAAATTATCACATTGATGTAGGCCACACAAGAGAAGAATGCGGACAGCTGAGGAGAGCTATTCAAAGAATGATCGACACAGGAGGATTGACCGAGTTCGTGGGAGGGAATGCTCGCCGAGAACAAAGGGTAGCAGAGGCACCACACGTTTGAATAGGAAACCTGAACTTCCAGGATGTAGTACATACTGCTACTTAGTACTAACAACGTTCTGTAGTTTTCTTGTTTTAGCTTTTTTTTGCAAATTTGACAGCGGAGAAAGTTGGTACGAAGTGAAAAGTCAAATTAACTTTAGCCAAAGTGTCTGCCCAATAGCTCCAAGCACTAAATCCCAAGAGATGACTTTTTGTCTTCTCTTATAAGGGATTTACAACGGGATTAACTTCTCTCTCCATAGAAGCATGTGAAGATTCAACTCTTCAGAGAAGTTAGTGAATCCAAAATTTAAAAGAGCATTCTAGATACTTTCCAAGAGAGATACACCAGTAGTTGTTCAGTTTCCCAGATCTGCAAGCCTAACTCTTAATTTCTCAAATCTGTGATTCAAGGGTTGTTTACATTCAAACTCTAAGAGAGCTTAATCACTTCATTGTAAAAGCTCTGAGTTTAGAGTTCATAGTGTGTCTTATAATTAGATATTTTCTGTTAATACACTCAAACACATGTCATAGGATTTGCAGTCTAAATATGTTTATTCTTTGCACAAGGTCTGCTATTCAGAAGGTATCTTGATCAGACTTGTGTTGTAATTTGGAAACTCTCAAAAACCTTACATGGTGATACTCATAGCAAATCCAGGAGTGATCAACCTGGCAGTGGACATATTGGTTAATTAACAACATGAACCACTCCAAAATACTCATCTACTTTACCCTCTGTGATGAGAGAACCCTTAATCAATGGATGATTAAGAACCCTTTCCCCAAAGAAAACGAAGGAACGTTAATTGGTAACTACAAACACAATTGTTTGAAGAACTAAATAGATAAGAAAAGAGAATGCTAATAAACCCTTAAGTTGCGATTAACCTAAGAACTCAATAGGAGAATTAATTTGCTCAAGAACGAAAATAGTCCTAGAACAAAAGAATTCAATAGGGGCAAATTTCCCAAAGGAAATTCGAGAATAAAGCAAAAGCTTTAGCAATTTTAATTGATCATCAAAAACTGAACTTTATGAATTACAATGAGGCCTATATATAGACTGAAATAAAGTCCAAATCAAACTAGGAAAAGAAATCTAAATAAAGTAAGAATCCTAGAATAAAAGGAATACAATCACAATCAAAATCCTAACACAAATAGGACTACACTATGCAGAAAATGAGAAAAGGAAATATACCAAAATCTGGACTCCTCGTCCCTCAAGGATTCTAGTTGTTGCCAGCAGGTCTGTCTGGCGCCCAGCAGCTGCTTCAGCCAGCCTTGTTCGCTTGCGCGCTGTCAGCCACCCAAATCATGCTCGCCATACTCTTGCTCGCAAAGAATACAGAGAGAGATAGTTCGACACTCGCCTTGCTCGCCACGTTCCTCGCCATGCTCGCCAGCCATCTTGCTTGCCGTAACCAGCTCGCTAAAGGCAGTCACCAGCTTCCTTGCCTTTGCTCGTGTGATTGGTCCTCGCAATTGTGATGAAGTAGTTGCTCACCTGGGCGACCACCCATCATCCTCCCCCTCCTGAAAAGGATTTGTCCTCAAATCTGAAATATCATAAGGAGATAGGTCGACCACGTTGACTATTGCTCTAACACCATACTATCCTGGAAAATCAACCTTTTAAGCATCGTCATTTATCCTCTCCAACACTTCAAAAGGACCATCCCCTCGCGACTGCAACTTACTCTTCCTTTGAGCAGGGAACCTCTCCTTCCTGAAATGCACCCAAACAAAGTTCCCAGGGTTGAACACTACTGGTCGTTGGCCTTTGTTTGCAAACCTCCGATTTTGCTCGCCCACCTTGATCATGGTCGCCTTAGCTTTTTCGTGCATCTTCCTCACGAGCTCAGCTTTTACTTTTCCATCCAAACTTGCTCGCTCTTTAAAAGGTATTGGTAGCAAATCCATCGAAGTGTTGGATTGTAACCGTAAACAAGCTCGAATGATGAGTATCCTATCGACCTGTGCTTGGGTCAATTATAGGTGAACTCAACAGATGGCAAGCAATCTTCCCATGACTTCAAGTTCTGGCCAACCACTGCTCGTAGCAACTGCCCAAGCACTCTGTTAACCACCGCGGTCTGTCCATCTGTTTCGGGGTGACAAGTCGTAGAGAATATAAGCTTGGTCCCTAGCTTTCCCCATAAAACCCTCCAGAAGTGGTTAAGGAACTTGACATCTCGATCACTCACTATACTCCTCGGAATACCATGCAACCTGACCACCTGCTCGAAAAGCAAGTTCGCAACATGCGTGGCATCATCTATCTTATGGCATTAGATAAAGTGAGCCATCTTCGAAAATCGATCGACCTCCATAAAAATAGAGTCTCGACCTACTTTTGTCCTCGAAAGTCCCATCATAAAATCCATAGAAATATCCTCCTAAGGATAGTCTGGTATAAGAAAAGGCATATGTAGGCCATGGGGGTTGCTGTGAGATTTTGCTCGCCTGCACGTGAGACATTTGCTGCACATCCTCGCAACATCTCGCCTCATATGCGACTAAAATAAATGCTCCTTGAGAATGCTATATGTCTTCTCAACTCTAAAGTGCCCCATCAAGCCTCTTCCATTTGCCTCCTGCAATAATAGCTCGCGAACTGAGCAAGAAGGTATGCAAAGCCATTTTCCTGGAAACGGATAACCATCCTGCCTGAAGAAGTCGCTGAAAGCACCTTGCTCGCACTTATCCCAAATTTTGCCCAAATCCATGTCGCAAGCATAGAGTTCCTTGATGTGCTCAAACCCCAAAATCTTGGTCACCAAAGTGGACATAAGAGCACACCTTCGAGGTAAGGCATCTGCGACCACATTCTCCTTGCCCTTCTTGTACTGTATTACATAAGGGAACATCTCAATGAACTCAATCCACTTAACATGTTGCTTGTTGAGCTTCCCCTGTCCTCGCAAGTGCTTCAGGTTTTCATGGTCGGTGTGGATCACAAACTCCTTTGACATCAAGTAATGCTGCCAAGTATCAAGTGCTCGCACTAACGCATAGAGCTCCTTATCATACATTGAATAATTCAAGGTTGCTCCCCCTAGCTTCTTACTGAAATAAGCAACTGATCGCTTATCTTTCAGTACCATTGCTCCTATCCCAGCACCACTAGCATCGCACTCAACCTCAAACGTCTTGCTGAAATCTGGCAATTTAAGAATTAGTGCTGAGCATAAGCTATCCTTGAGAGCCTGGAATGACCTCTCCTGCTGCTCGCCCCATGTAAAAGCTATCCCTTTGTTGACGAGCTCGTTCAACGGTGCAGCCAGCGTACTGAAGTTCTTCACAAACCTCCTATAAAAGCCTGCCAACCCATGAAAACTCCTCACTTTAGAGACTGTTGTTGGTCGCGGCCATTCCTTGATCGCCTATATCTTGCTCGTATCAACCTCGATCCCGCGATCAGAAACCACATACCCCAAGAAGACCACTTGATTCATGCAGAAGGTGCACTTCTTGAAGTTAGAATACAACTGAGCCTCTCTGAGTGCGAGCAAAACCAGTCTCAAATGGTCGACATGCTCAATCAACCCCTGACTACACACCAAGATGTCATCGAAATAAACAACCACGAACTTCCCAATGAATCCTCACAAGACATGATTCATGAGTCTCATGAATGTGCGTGGAGCATTGGACAAACCGAATGGAATAACTCGTCACACATACAATCCCTGATTGGTTTTGAAGGTTGTTTTCCATTCATCACCCTCTTTCATCCTTATCTGATGATAGCCATGCTTCAGGTCGACCTTAGAGAACACCTTGGCTCCATACAGCTTTTCAAGCATATCATCCAGTCTAGGATGATTCCAGTCTAGGAGGACCAACCAATAGGAAAAAGTTTAATAATCAAGGTATTCTCTAGGTGCGATTCTCTCTAGGTGCGATTCTTGCCGTCGATCTTCACTGGCGGTGGTACCTTACCCTGTGGTGGCTCCACCACCGCAGGGTTTCTCTTCTCTCTCTACTCCTGATGTCATCAATAACTCCACACTCCATGCGGTTCATCCATTGATCCATAATCATGCAAACCCTACTCATGCAAACCCTAACCTATCTCAGCCGTCATCTGCTTTTAACGCTTTACCTACTGCATCTAATGCAGCTTCCTTGTTTGGTCAACCGTCGGATCTAAACCCTAGTTCGAGATCTTTTTTGGATGCGGTGGCTAATGGACATAGGCCGTGTATTGATGCTAAGTTCAAACCATGCCTCACGGATTACCCTCTAAACTATCGGCCTCCAACGAAAGTCAATGGAATTCCGGTTGTGATTTTCTCCAAGGGAGAGGACTCTACTGCGGCGCAGAACTGTGCATTCACCCTCATCATGAAGTTTACACAGGGCCGCCCATCTCTATTTGATATTCGAACCCATATCCAACAATCGTGGATGCTCTTGGGAGGTTTCACTGCAGGTCTTTTAGATCCAAGACATGTTATGGTGCATTTGACTAGCAATGAAGATATGGTAAGAGCTTTATCGTGTGAATCCTTTTCCATCAATTCTTCGTATTACCGTTTGTTCAGATGGACTAAAGATTTTATGTTTCATAAAGACGCAACGAAGGTGGCTGTGTGGATTAAATTACACAAATTACCTCTGCACTATTTTACCCCATCTTATCTCCAAAGGATTAGGAGTTCAATAGGGGAATACCTTCGGCCAGATGATAAAACTTTAGCCTTAATTAACCCCATGTTTGCTAGGGTTTGTGTGGAAGTAGATGTTTCTGAAAGCTTGCCTGAGAAAATTTGGATTGGAAACTCATTATCAGAAGGATTTTGGCAGTATATAGAGTATGAAGGGAAGCTGGACTTCTGTCTTAATTGTGGCTTGATTGGGAATAGCCAGGACGTCTGTAAGAAGAAGAAACAGTCAAGACTACACAATCTTAAGAACAAGCCTTTGGCGGAGAAAATCAGGGATTCTAAAGCGCAGAATACGGGCACCAACCCTGATAAGGTAACACAGGTTCAGATGAAGACCACTACTGGTCAGGAACCGAGCCTCAGGGAGGATAATACTTCAATGAAAGACCAGAACAAGCAAGCTTGGGTTCCAGTTCGCTCACATAGAAAAGGTAAACAAGACAAAGCATCAATTTCTAATGCTAAAGACCTCACAGGGAAAGTAATTAGTCAGGAGGTGATAGATGTGGAGGATGCTTTGACGAAACAACATGAGATCAACGGACCAGATACCTCGAATGCCTTTGCGGCTTTGGTTGAGATTCCAGATCATGAAGGGGAGACTGAGGAAGAGATTGTTGTGGACAGGGAGGGTAATATCACGAGGCATAGCCAACAAGACGTGGAAAGAGCTTTATCGAGGGGCAATGAGGGCCTTACTATGGAAGAGGAAGTGACTTTAATTCGAAGGACACTTCCAACGAATCCACGAAGTAAGGAAACATATAAATATTTTTCGGATTCAGAGGAGCTACAGATGGAACGTGGAAGAGGGAGGGTAAAGTTTAAACACCCAACGGTTCACAATAGGAATGCATCTATGGACTCTACCAGAACTATTCATATAGGGAAGAATGAGGCAGAAGTTATGTATCTTGTAACACATATGAATAGAACCTTCAAGATGATTTCTAACAGGAGAAAGAAAGAAAAATTTTTGCAGGAGAATGTTAGGCAGACTCGTGCAAAATCTTCAAAACTTGCTCAAGAGGAGCAACCCCAAGGTAATTAGTTCCTCATGTCGGTTCTCATCTGGAACATAAGGGGGGTGGGTAACAGACCAACCTTTGATTACCTGAGTAATTTAGTAGCCCAGCATAATCCTATGATGCTTGTGGTGATTGAGCCAAAATTGGATGGGCATAGAATCAGAAGGATAGCAATGAGATTACGTTTCTCAAACTGTCTGGAAGGAAATCCCATTAACACACATATTTGGGTTTTTTGGAGTAATGTGTTAACTGTTTCTTTAGTAGCTCTTCACAGGCAAGCTCTTACAATTCAAGTTCTTTATAATGGATCCCAGGAATGCTTTCTAACTCTAGTGTATGCTAAATGTACTAGAGAAGAGAGGCAGGATCTGTGGGATTTCTTACTTCAGTCTCCTATTAAT
>JAOWAN010086920.1:0-10066 GCA_028566635.1 Lobelia cardinalis
CTCCCGTGATGCGCCTCTTTGCACTAGGTTGGGTAGCGGCTATCTATGGCGACCTGGTCGAAAGTGTAGTCGAGTTGCGGAGGTCCTAGAAGAGTGCCGAAGTTCAACAAATTTGAGCAATTGCTCGGATTTTTGAAAATTAGAGAGGTGAAGAAATTGAGAAATCAGACCTAAATCCCCAATAAATATTTGCTATCATCTATCGATAACAGATTATTTTTTGAGGAGAAATCGTCGGCGAAAGAAAAGTTCTAGGGAAGAGAGAGACGTGCGTGACTGCGTGGAGACGCGAGCGGCATGGAAGATGTAAGGGAAGGAAATAGCTGGATTGGTTTGTTCCGCCTTACACAAATGAGCCTAGTATATCTAACGGGCTAAAAATATTTTGGGCCCTCCAAATATTTGGGCCCTGCGCAGTTGGGCACTTTGCACCTGCTCAGGGACGGGCCTGTTCAAGAGTTGCGTTTAGTGATACAGTACAAAATATTACTAAGGTCCGATCACGAAGACAATAATATGAAACGATATGATATTCTTTATAATACGAATATGAGATGATACGAGTAATATGATTTTATGAATTAAAAGACCAATATACCCTCATGATATGAAATGTTTTAATGTGATGTGAAAGATTTGAATGTGAGGAGAAAATTGAAGAAAGAGGAGAAAAAGAAAAGAAGAAAGAAAGGGAAAAAAAGGATGATGCGCAAGAGCCCTTGACTTCTCGCACATCCTCTTCAATGCCTAGCTATTCGTAAAGATGGTCAAAATAACTAAGAAAAATAAAGATGGTTGGTTCATGGTAGACAAAAGTTTAATAAACAATGTATGCAACTTGGCATGACAGTTGATGGCGTTTCTGAACTCTTATCATTGTGGAACTTCCATTAATTATACTTGTATAGACTATTTTCCATCCAGAAGGAAACTCCACAGATGTTCACTGTCTAAGAAGCTGCGAGCTGTTGCCATACTTCGTTGTCTACAGCTTCTGAGTGTGGCAAGTGGGAACGTACTAAAAGTTCTTGTTTTGGAAATCGATACATATAGTCTCTCATGGCAGGCACGTCCTCATCGGCGCCGGCAAAGCCAGTCCTCCGTCGGTTTTCACCGGCTGAATTAAGAAAGGCGACCAACTATTTTGACCAATCACTTATTATTAGACTAGGGGGATTTGGGGAGCTGTACAAAGGCACTTACTTCAATTATGTTGGTGCAGAGAAGACCCAGATCACTGTCGCGCTGAAGAAGTTCTTTAGTTAAAGAACATGGGGGAAAAACAGACGGATGGTTCAAGTCTAAAATGGAGGTCTTATCGCAGTCTTGTCACAAGATTGTAGTCTCTCTGATTGGTTATTGTGAGGAATACGGCGATGAAAATGAAATGATCTATACCCTTGTTTATGAGTGTATGCTAAATGGGAGTCTCGCTAATCATCTTTGCACAAAGTCAACTTCTTCTAGCTTTTCTTTGTCGTGGGAGCAATGCCTTCACATATGCATCGATGCTGCCCGTGGATTGGAGTACATGCACACTTGCTTCAAATGCTCTCATGGTGATGTAACAACTCAGCATCCTGCTGGATGACAACGGTGCTGCTAAGATTTCTGATCTATATTCTGATCCATTTTATGAAAAGGGCATGGCCGGGTTTTTGGATCCAGAATATTCTAATTACTTCAAAGCTGACTATACTGAATGCAATCTGAGATCGGACGTGTATGGCTTCGGTGTGTTATTGATTAAGGTGCTGGCAAGGAAGGTGTCTTTTGACGAGGAGGATGAGAATCTTGGCATATGGCTCCAGCAGTGCATCATGAATGGCACCATTAATCAGATTATCCACCCGACATGAAAGCTCAAATCCCACCCGATTGTTTGACAGACTTTGTACTATTGCAGGTGAATGCTTGGATATTTGTGGAGAAAAATGCCCAACTATGACTTAATTGGTGAAAAAGCTCGTGTTTGCAATGATGGCATCATACTCCCAATGATTATGTCGTTGTTATTCATTTCTTGAGATAAAACAAGCCACAAAAAACTTTGCAAACATCCTTGGTGAAGGGGGAGAAGGGAAGGTGTACGGAGGCGTGACAAACACAAACATTCCTATTGCTGTGAAGCTTTTGAAACCGGAGCGCTCTTCTGAGTTTGAAAAAGAGATTAACATGCTTTCGATGTTTGATCACCCAAATCTGGTCTCTTTGATTGGTTATTGCCATGAATCAGATCCGAAAGTCCTTGTATATGAACAGATGCGAAACGGAAATCTACAGGCTGCCTTGAGAGTGGATTCTCTGTCTTGGGAGCAACGTCTTAGTATCTGCATTGGAGCTGCACGTGGGTTAAGACACTTGCACACTGGTATAAAGATATCACCGAAAGGAATCATTCATCGGGACATGAAGCCCTCTAATATTCTACTGGGTGAAAACTTCAATGCAAAGATTTCAGATTTCGGGTTGTCTAAGATGAGCCTTCATGATCAGACAATTTCTGAGATACCAACCGCTTTTAAAGGCACAATTGGGTACTATGCTCCAGAATATCTTAGAGACAAGAAAATCACAAGAAGAATAGATGTATATGCCTTCGGTGTGATATTGACTGAGGTGTTATGTTGGAAAAAGCCATGGGACAGGGAGCACAGCTTCTTTCCAACTGATCAGAATGAGAATTACAGCCTCTGGGCTAAGGAGAATATTGATCCTCATGTGAAAGGGGTAATCTCCCCGAGTTGTCTTGAGGCATTTACAAGTATTTTAGAGAAATGCTTGAATGTAAATCCAGATGGGCGCCCTAGTATGAATGATGTGGTGTCTGTACTAGAGAATGCACATAAATGGCAAGAGAGTTCGCAAAGTAATGATTCTGAACTTCTATTCTATTTACCGGGAGTTGAAGATAGAGTCGTTCTATACTATACATCAAATCCAAAAGAAGTTACCACTACTTGTCTGGACCTTCTAAAGTTTTTAGGGAGATTTATAGGTCTCATCCTCAAAATAAACTCGACATCAAGGTTAGAAGAAGCTCCCCGGAGTACTTTTGAAGATTGTCTCAAGGTACGATTGTTTTTGCGTAGAATTGGGTTCCCATTGATGAACGGGACCCGACAAAGGACCTATATGTAAAAGAATTCAAGCAAGTTTTTCGAGCTACGAAATATGTATGTTTGCCCAAAGTATTTATACGGGGGGAAAGTGCATCGGGGGTATTGAAATACTCAACAAGACACAAGAATTGGCTAAGCTTTTGGGAATTGCTTCTCCTAAGTTCGTTTGCAAAAGGTGCGAGGAAGAAAGGTCTTGCCATGTTTGCGACAGGGAGGAATGGTAAGCCTCTAGCCTCATTTGATGGTTGATTTGTTGGATCTATGATTTATTTATTATTTAATTTTTGATAATACTTAAATGCATAAGCTCTCCCTCATTTATAGGATAGGGCCTAGGGTCAAGTTAGTTCTCGTCCTTATAAGAAAATACACGTTCATATGTCATAAACAATTTATATATGATTTAAGTTAGCTCCTTCGTTTGGAAACTAATGGATTTCTGCAACATATGGTCTGTCATGTGCATTTTTTCAGGCATAATATGGTCTCTTCAACCTTCAAGATTTAGTTTTCTCTTGTATTACTTTTGTCAAAACAGAATAAAAATAAGAATGTGAGGAATTCCTAACCTGAACTCTTATATCCTACTAGTTTAATAACCCTTAAATATAGATAATCTTTAAGAAGGAGTTATAGTGGGGAAGTGATGGTGGTGAAATCTATCAGTAGAGTTGCCTTCATTTTGTGGATGTTGATATAGCAAAGCTGAGCTTTCTATCAGTAGAGTGACAAGGTAATAGAGATGACTCAGTGTTGCTCCCAAGGCCATTGCAAGCTGCAGAAATGTCAAAAGCTGAGTGGAGCAATTGTGAGATTTTGGTGTAAATTTTTTTTTTTTTTTGCTTTTGTAAATGTTTTAAGTTTAATGGGATATTTGTTTTAATATTTTGGGTAAAGTAGATCAACCATGTTACCTTGGCGAGCAGTTGGTTAGTTACTTAATTTGCATCCACATATTTAATGATGGGGCAAAAGAACCTCCATTCCCCAGAACGACGACTAACTCGACCCTAGATTTGTAATTAAGGGGGAATTTGATGTGTTTTACCATTTAATGTATCTGTAAATTAGTTTAAAATGTAACTTCCTACTTATAATAAACTGATACGATGATTTTTGGTTGCAACTGGGAGAAAAAAAGGTATGTGTTGTGCAGGAACTGCGATGCCCTTTCTATAGTCAACGAGAACTTCCAATGTGAATATAGGAGTTGTCTCGAATACAATGGGAATCAGTTGATCTACAAAGGCAATTTGGATTAACAGACATTGAGGTATCTGTGTCCTTTTCTCTACTGCAGTTCTTTTGCATATTGATTTGCTTTGATTTGGGGATTGAGTTGATTTGGATTTACACCCCTAGGCTTACCACGACAAATAATAAAAGCTACAAGTTGTTGACTTTGTGCAAAGAGGCTTCCATACGATTTATATTCGTAAACAACAATGTTATGAACGGGTTCATGGCCGTAACCAATCACGTCTTTCATTTTGAATGTCAAAGAAATTGGGGAGTTGATAGCAATATTGACACCGACACCTGATGGCAACTGTTTTCTGGGTCGGCCTCTTCGGATCAAATCTTGTTAGTCGCCTTCAAATTACAAGCTGTTCTTGCTGGTGTCAATCGAATCGAGCCGACTCGCGAGCTCAAGAGTTAACTCGAGATGTGATCGATTCGACTTCGAAAAATTTCGAGTTCGATTCGAGCCGGTTTAAACTCGAGTTCGATATCGATCCGATGTTCATTATTAGAAATGCATGTGCTGCCTGGTTTTGAACCTGCTACGCTACGCGCGACTAGCTCTGCCAATTTTTATATCAAGTGCCCATTTTCTTCAAAAAAATTTCCTCGAAAATGTATATAAAGATAATAAATTATGTACACAATATGAATATAAAAAGGACATGAGCTACATGATTATAATATTCATAATTATTATGTAATCATATTATATGCATAATTTATAATCCTTATGTACATTTTTAAAGAAAATGAGTGCTCCTAACAAGGAGTGTCTAGGCGTTCGGCATAATTTGCGTAGCTCTGCAGCAGAATACAACATAACCACAGCAAAATCACTACATTGCACATTATCTATCAGCACAGCGTAAAAATTTGTTGCAAAAGTACCAAAAACCAGCATCTAAAATCTCAAGCACCTGACAAAAATAGCCCAAAACTTACCAAAAGGTTTGTCTTGTTAAGAAATTATACATTACATCACAATTGCATGGCTTTGCATAACAAGACCAAAACCAGATTAATAATAAAAATTATTAATAGCATTATTAGAAAACTGTGATTCTCCTGCCATGGTTGACCTTGGGATTCCTTAAGGCGACAAAAGGCCATCACTTTCTGTCCCTAATTGTTTACTTAAAAAAAAAAAAAAAAACATTTTGTACCCACAGGCCACTCCTATTCCTAACCTGTTCTGTAAATGTAGATTGGGATCGATACTGATTCCCAGTAAGTAATTGCTACAAATTGAGGTTCACCTAGTGAGACGGATAGAGGGAAGGTTGGTCTACAATTCAGAAATAATTGCTAGTAAGAATTCGCTCATCAATAAACTTGGCCTTTCTAAATCGTACTGTAGTTCATTCTCTATAAGGTGAGGATATATATTTACAAACAAATCAAAGCTCATTATTATTTAACCAACATGATGGATGTTCTTATTCATCCTCATGCATATAAATACACAAAGATGTAAGTCAAAACTAACTCGTCAACACCAGTGTTTTGTACTCCCTCCGTTTCGTTTTAATTGTTCTGAAAGTGACATAAAGCTCTCACAACATATTACCATCGAGGACAATTAAATCGAAATGGAGGAAGTATAATATTTCATTCAAATAGATAGACCCATTTCGCAATAAAAAAATGGAATACTAGGATTTAAATGGTAATTTTCGAAACCGAAAAGCTTGTTTTATAGTTTTACAAAAACTTTAAGGCCTAAAATAAGATTAATCCAAATGAAAATTCAGATCCAAAAGCTGGGCCCCCTTTTTTTTTTTTAATCAGATGTCCCGCGAAGGGACTCCAACAGCTAGGCTTTGATAATATAGTAATTAGTGAGCATAAACTACTCCAACTCTTAGAAAATATTGATACAGAAATGCTAGCTGCCATTGTTGTCTTGTTTGATGAAATATAATTAATAATGGAGTATTAATTAATTAATTGTTGAGGGAAGTTCCAATTTTTCCGATGAACAGCTGACCAATTTCTCCGTGGAAAGGCCTCCCAATTCTCCTTTTTTTCCCAATTCAAAGTCTTGCCTTTCATTTCAACGACTCCAGTACAGCTGCAGTGCACCCTATTAATTCTTTTTACTTCTTCACTCTTCTACTTGTACAACTGAAGCAACTGGTTTTGTTTGTTTGGTACAGTCGTAGCTAGGTGCTAATTTTGCTATATATATATATATATATATATATATGTATGTATGTATATGCTTCCCGGTGGCAGAGAAACTTGCTAGCTAGGCATCATGTCGTCTTCATCAGAAAAGCGAGCCCTTCGTCAGTTTTCACTGGCTGATATAAAAAAGGCGACCAACAATTTTGACGAAGCTCTCTTGATCCGAAGAGGGGGATTTGGGGAGGTGTACAAAGGCACCTTCGTTTCCTATGTTGGCACAAAGAAGATGCAGATCAAAACTGTTGCCGTCAGGTGCTTTGATTCGGAGGAATGGCAGCCACCCGCCGAATTTCTCAAGGTAGAGTTGGAGGCTTGTTCACAGTATTATCGTCACAAGAACATAGTCCCTGTGATAGGTTATTGCCTAGAATCCGGTCATAACATGTTTATTTACGAATATATGTCAAATGGGAGCCTAGCTAATCATCTTTGCACAAAGTCAACGTCTTCCGGCTTTTTGTTGGCATCGGAGCAATGCCTTGGCATATGCATCGATGCTGCCCGTGGGTTGGACTACATGCACACCAGCATCAGATTTCCGTCTGGCCGTATTGTATTCTGTCACACCGATGTTACAGCTACCAACATCATGTTGGATGAGAATGGTGTGGCTAAGCTTTCCGATATATTCAAGGAACCATACGGGGGGAAATATGTGGCCAGCCGTTTCGATCCATGTTATCATTCCACCCGCAGCATACCTTACCAGGCCACAGATGTTTATGCGTTTGGTGTGCTATTGGTAAAGGTGCTGTGCAGGAAGGTGTTGTTTGATGATGAGGACAAGAATCTTGGCATATGGCTCCATCAGTGCATCATGAATGGAACCATCAACCAGATGATCCATCCCAATACGAAAGATCAAACCCCACCCGATCGCTTAAAAGCTTTTGTACGTATTGCTGGTGAATGCTTGGATGCCAATCCACGCAAGCGCCCTACTTCAACTGAACTGGTGAAAAAGCTCGAGTCTGCAGCAGCCTCATCCACTCAACGATTATGCACTCGTTATTCGTTTCATGAAATAAAAGAAGCCACGAACAACTTTGAGACCCTCCTCGGAGAAGGGGGAGAAGGTAAGGTCTACAGGGGTGAGACAAACACGGGCATTCCGATTGCTGTAAAGCTTTTGAAACCCAAGTACTCTTCTGCCTTTGAAAAAGAGATTAAGATGATATCGACACTTGATCACCAAAATCTGGTCTCTTTGATCGGTTATTGCCATAATCAATCAGATGATCAAAGAATACTCATTTATGAACTTATGTGCAACGGAAACCTACAGACTGCCTTAAGAGAAAGCTCTTTGTCTTGGGACCAACGTCTCAATATCTGCATCGGAGCTGCACGTGGGTTAAGATACTTGCACACTAGTACCAAGGGATCACCAAAAGGAATCATTCATCGTGACATGAAGCCTGCTAATATTCTACTTGATGAAAATTTTGATGCAAAGATTTCAGATTTTGGTGTGTCGAAGATGAGTCTTCCAGATCAGACAAATTCAGAGATACCTACGATGGTGAAAGGCACACGAGGGTACTATGCTCCAGAATATCAGAGCTTAGGCCAAATCACAAGGAGAATAGATGTGTATGCCTTTGGTGTGATACTAACGGAGGTATTATGTGGGAAAAAGCCATGGGATCGTGATGATAGCTTCTATCCTACTGAGAATGAGAAATACAGCATATGGGCCAAGGAGAATGTAGATCCGAATTTAGAAGAAGCAATCTCCCCGAGTTGTTTGGATGCATTTACAGATATTCTGGAGAAATGCTTGAATCAAAACTCTAGTAGGCGCCCTAGTATGTATGAGGTGGTGTCGGTACTAGAGAATGCTCAGAAATGGCAAGAGGCTTGGGAAAAGAACGATTCTGGACTTCTGTTCTACTTACCGGGTGCTGAAGATAGAGTTGTTCTTTATTATACATCAAATTCAGAACACGATAGAGGGAATACTGTTAAAGATTGCCTCCGGGTACGATTATTTTTGCGGAGATTTGGAGTTCCTATTGACGAAAGGGACCCGACAAAGGATCTATACGCAGCAAAGGAATTCAAGCAAGTATTTGGATATCCGGGTGATGTAACTTTGCCGAGAGTATTTGTAAGAGGAAAATACATTGGGGGTATGGAAATAATGAACAAGCCAAAAGAGCTGGCCAAGCTTTTGGGAGTCCCTTCTCCAAAATTCATCTGCAAAAATTGTGGGGAAGCAAGGTCTTGCGGGGATGACTGCAAGCGGGAGGAACGGTAAGCAATTGCTAGCTTCAAAACTTTTATTTTTGGTTGATATCTCTATTTTGAAATAAGTTTATTCATCTTTATACTAGCTATCAAGAATTTTTTTTTAATCCCCCCGCTAATATTCACTAACACTATAACCCCCCCCCCCTCCCCCAAAAAAAGGTACTTGCTGTGCAAGAACTGTGATGCCCTTACCAAAGTAATTCCGGAGGAAGAAGATGGAGATTTGAGAAGCTGCCTCCAATGCAATGGGAATGAGTTCATCTACGGTACACAGTTCTTTCAGCGTAGATCAGTTCTCGATCCGTGAGTATTCATTTCCTTCCACTTCTGAATCAAGTAATGAATAATGGTGGTGGATGGCAACGGACAATTTATTCAGATAGTATTTTTGGATCCAAGTGATTTGATATTTTGGCAATTATTGGTTGTGTATTCAATTCATTGTTGTGTACGGAAACCATATGTTTGTATTATTTTCTTCATCACAAAAATTTCCAGCAAAATAAAAAAAAAATAAATAGGAAATTAAAAAAATCAGTTGTCAAACCCCTGATGATCATCTTCAACGAGCATGTCAGGAAAATCTTGCAAGAGTTTTTGAAAATCATGTGGCAAAAAATGCTTCCAGGCAGCTTTGAGGTGTGCAGGCAGCTTCGTGTAGGTTTTCTCTCCATTCAGCCCGGTTCCCTTTTTGTAGTCCAAAGTTGATCATTATGCACTTTATAACACCAGAAAAACCCACGGTACAACTACGTACTGCCTACTGGTGCATTCGGGTTGGAGTCTCAGAGAGTACTTGTCATTGAAGGAATTTTAGCAAGTTTTTGGAGCTACGAAAGACGTATGTTTGCCCAAAGTATATATTTATACGAGGAAAGAGCGTGGGGCAAGGGGGCATTGAAATACTTAAACAAGACACAAGAATTGGTCGAGCTTTTGGGAGTGTGGCTTCTCCCAAGTTCGTTTGCAATTTGCAAAAGGTGTGGGGAAGAAAGGTCTTGCCATGTTTGCAACAGGGAGGAATGGTAAGCCTCATTTTTATGGTTGTGATGACTTGTTGGATCTACAATTTATACTATTATTTAATTTATAATAGGGTTAAATAGGAGGAACCCCCTGTGCTTTTCGGGTTTCGGGGATGAGCCCCATATACTTTTTTTCGTGAGGGATAGCCCCCCCTGGCGTTAATCTGGTTAGCCTCCATCCATTTTTTTTAACGAAAAACTATAAATTGACCAAAATACCCTCATTAAAAGAGG
>JAOWAN010086952.1:0-10065 GCA_028566635.1 Lobelia cardinalis
TAATCAATGTTACTTTTAATTCTTTCTTGAGTAAAAATTCCCCGGTAGAAACCCTAATTTGCCGGGGGTCAAAAATGAGGTGTCTACACATACGTTTTTGGCTATTGAATTAGATGTAAAGTTTTTTTATATTTACTATTAATTCAGCTATTAGGTATGATATTGACTATTGAAATTAAAGTAACATAAAAAATTAATGAGAAGTTACTTAAGTTGTTAGCCATATAAAGATATAAAAGAAAGGCGTATATAACAGTGGCTTTCGAGTAGAGGCATGGGCTATTGAAGTTGTTAGTCAAATTAATATAGAAAAACTGTAATTGAACTCAATTGAACATATATCTACACACAACACAATGTAAAAGTTGAATTTATCTAAAAAATAAGTAGCAAAAATATATTTTAAAAAGTGGGAAAAAAAAACATCAAAGTAAAGTAAACGTAAAAGATTTTTACAATAAGAGTCTTTCATTCTTCACACAAAATGAAAGAAAAAGAAAATATAAAACCAACAAATGATATGAATTATAAAATTCAAAATTGAATCTAAATCGAATAAAGTAATAACCATATTTTAAATTTACATTGTAATCATAAGCAACTCAAAATTAAAATAAAACTTCAACCAAAATTATGATATAAAATTTATTTATATAAATTAAAAGAAAACGTAATGAATAAATTAATCATTAAAACCTTAAATAAACTATACATCTAAAATCAAACCAAAGTTAAAAGTGAATTCAAATAGAAATATGAATGGAAAAATTGAAAATAAAAAAGCATATCTAAAAGCAAATCATAATGGAGTAAAAATAAACACATATTTAACATTGAAATCGATATAAAAAGATTAGTCAAATTTTGAAAATTAAAATGAAATCAAGACCTAAATCTAAGACAAAATTTAAATTTAAAAAACTAAAAAAAAAAAAAACAAGAAGAGAGCAATTGCAGGAATGCCCCTCGAATCATGGCTATGCAAATTTCCTTTTTTTTTGTGAGATTATTCTAAATGCAATTTGTAAAATTTGATGTCAAAAGAAATCAAAGAAAAGGATGAAAAGAACTTTATAAATAATATTAATCATGTTATAACTAATTCTTTCTTCCATAAAATTAAATCAAGTGTGATTAAAAAATAAATAGGAAGCTAGACACCATACTTAGAAACTAAGCAAATTACATAGTCTTAAAAATTCAATACTAAAAAATAAAATCAAATATAAATAAAAATAATCATTTGCTTCTTACAAATTCAAGTAAAGAATTACAATGTTATAACTAATTAATCGTAAATTAAAATTGTAAAATGAAAAGAAGAGTATACAAAATTTACAATGAAGATAAAAGTTAACTAAAAATTGAAAATAAACCAAAATAAAAAAAAAAGTTTTAAAAAATAACAATAAAATTTTATGAGATTTCAAAGGGAAATAAATAAATTTGAAAAGAAAAAAATAAAAAAGAAAAGGAAAAGAACTGATAAAGCTAGAAAATAATTAGAAAGAAGATGAAAGATATGTCAATTACCTCATCAAATGAAGAACAATGTTGCTTTTAATATGAAAATCGAAAGCATCCATCGATTAGTGTTCATATATAGAAAGATCGTGAATTCAATAATAGATTAGTGTTCATGCGTGGGCTTCCCCTTCTTGATGTAAACTCCACAAGAGCTGTACGGATTGGGTTTTTGATTTGTTGTCTTTCTTTGCATGGCTTATGTTTTCCGGATGTTTTTGAGAGAGAGACATGGAAAGGCAGGAGTGGGGAGAGGTTGAGGAGTTGGAGAGTCAAATGACTTTTTAAGCTTCTACTCCTATTAGAATAAATGTTTAGTTTAATGTATTAGTCTAGTATATATAGAAGTATTAATCTATAGGTATTAGTTTATGTATATAGTAAAATATATTACATAATTAGTGTAGATGATTAATACTAAAAATTATACACATTCATCTAACCTAAATCTTAGCCTAATATTTAGACATTTAATTACAGAATATGAGAAGACAAATTAATTAAATGACAAATCAACCACAAAGCTCAATTAATCTAAACATCCTGACGTGTAATGTCTAGAGTCTTCTTTGTCGACTTTAAATATTTACGGAGTAGGATTTCAACCATTGAGAATACTCAACAAGGTAAATGGAAATCAAATAAAGATGGGGTAATTTGCACCGCCACCCCCGTGATTGGCCAATTTTGAATGTCCTCCTCGTGGTTTGACTATTATACGACGCCTACCCTTATCTAAATTTATCCTTCTTGTAAGAGTAACATAGTCATTTTAAAATTTAGCTATCAAATATAAATTATTTCATTGTTTTTTTAAAATTAAATGTTATTATTATTTAATTAAATTAACTAATAATAATAGTAACAAACAAAGTATATATGCATATAAAGTAAAAGTTAAGAAAGTTAAATTATTGTAAATATTCTTTTTTTATAAAATATTCATAAATTAGATTCGTTAATATAATTAGTAATAAAAATATTAAATATTAACATAGATTAAAAAAATAAAATAATTTCCCAAATTATAATAGAAAATGAGACATAATTTTAAGAAACTAATATAATTTTAAATGTTATTGTGAAAATTAAAAGCTATATAACTTTTACTTTCCTTGTTCAAATGTATCTATATACATAATATTTGATGTAAAATGAAATTTATAAACACATTCAAATTGAAGGTGGGTGCAAATGTAGTTTGTGAATACAAATTACTTATCCTATTCTCTAATTAAAATGTGAAAGAAAAAAAATAAAATAACTAAATTATTACTAGTGAAACACTTATATTGAAACGGAGAAAGCATTTCTTATTGTATGAATAAATAATAAATATTATTTAAAGAAGTAAACAGTTATTTATCAAATAAAAAATATATTTTTTATGACACTCGTGTAAAAATTAAAAATTTGAAAAAATATTAAAATAAAAAAATAAATCAAAATAAGAATGAATTTAGACAGGGGTAGGTGCCGTATAATGGTCAAACCACGAGGGGACATTAAAAATTGGTCAAACCACAGGGGGTGACGATGCAAATTACCCAATAAAGATGAGATAACCTTAGTTGCAAATAGCACCAACCAATTAATCTCAAACTGAGAATGAGCAAAAACATACAAAGACGCAATCACCCATTCCCCCAAAGGGCCACCCTGTTGGTACAAAAACAAAATGTGTTCGTGCTAAACAAGTGAGCTACAATCTCCATCATCGCCACTGTGTCGGTATGTGCATGCGCGTGTGTTTGCACAAACAGAAAGAGATTGACCAATTATTCTCAAAGTCGAGCACAAAAAACTTACCCACCTGGGCCACCTCTGAAAAAGAGACGGATCAATTAATCTCGAAAGTGAAACAAACAGAACACACCAAAAACTACGCTCGAAGGCATGAAACCCACACGCACGCGTTGCTGTTTCATGGACCAAAAGGATAGCAGACCACCAGCCAAAGTTCCGTTTTAGCTGAAGAGTGCTAAAAAGGTTACAATTCGGTACAATGCCTAACATTTGGTATTAGCTGCAGGAGACAAACTGTGCACTTGCCCTTAGGCTAGAGACTCCCGTATTTCTCATGAACGAACAGAACACAATGGCTGCATAATACGCCCCCTCGCGATGTTAAAGTCTTGGGTTCCATCTCAAAACCAATTGGAAATTAGAGGAGTAGCCCAGGATCCTTATTAAGTGTTGGTGAGGTTTATTTGTTCCCAATGTAGGATAGTGTCTCAATAGTACTAAACATTCAATCTATCGGCATAAAATATCTACTGCGACAACTCTTTCCGCAAGAGAACGAGAAACAAACAAGAAAACGAAAAATGGTGAGGAATAAAACAAGCGAAAATGAAATTAGAATCAAATTGGAAATGTTGTCTAATTACAATGGATATTGCAATCATGTACATGACGTTTATATATCTTCATATGTCTGATGATTGACGAAAACAATCGGTTGAAAATGGGCGATATACAGATGCCAGTAAAGTATATGCTACTATTGATAAAAACCTGAATGAAAGTTTTACAAAATTACAAAGCTAAAACTGTGTTCTATGATACATGTCCGAAGACAACTTCCTATATAACTAAATACAACAAAAGAGGTCATTTAAACTCTTTTATTGAGTTCTATCTAATCAACACACCATACATTTCTGTGCTTTATTGTTCTTTCCTCATTTTCTACAAAGAATTAGTGACCGAGTATATAACACTGTGCCTATACGAAGAACATGTTTATGCTTTTCCCTTCCCCTTTTCATCCAATGCTTTTCCCTTCCTCT
This sequence comes from Lobelia cardinalis, assembly GCA_028566635.1. Taxonomy (NCBI): domain Eukaryota; kingdom Viridiplantae; phylum Streptophyta; class Magnoliopsida; order Asterales; family Campanulaceae; genus Lobelia; species Lobelia cardinalis. Next base: position 4,317 of record JAOWAN010086952.1, read on the forward strand.
TTTCATCCAATGCCTGCATGAGGAAAAATAAATAATAAGAGTGGCAGTACTTTAGCATTTTCTTTTTCTTTTTCCCCTTCTTTATTATTTTCTGGGTACTACAAGCTATGGACAATGCACAATATAAAATTTAGAAAGCTTATTTCTTCGATTTTTTCAGTTCTACATCGTTCCAGCTTGTACACTACACGTTATATATTTTCGATCTGAAAAAACCACCCATTCATTCATCAACTTAAGAGACTGAGTAACCACCCAACTCCTAGTACCATATGTGGGCTCATTCAAACAGATCATATCGTTCTCCTCCATCTATTGATTCTACAATCATTTTCCCATCTTATTTTGAATTTCTCCTTTCAGGGTCCCTTTAACTATTGTGATAAGTTGAGTTAACGTCACTGTAAATAATTGGGGGTAAATTAGACATATCATGTGTTTTAATATTTTATTTGAATTTCATATACCAAAAATGACTAAATAAACTGCTGAAGTGAAGTTTACTAACCAAAAAAAAAAACCGCAAAAATCCACCGATGACCAAACGAATTGTTCAACAATAGTTCGGGTAATTTGCGCCGCCCCCCTTGAGGTTTGGCCAAATTCGTTTGCCCCCCCCTCACGTTTGGCATTAATCAAGTGCCTACCCTTATTTGATTAAAAAATCAATTTTACCCTCATATCCTATTTCTATATCTTTAAAAAAATAAAAGTTTGTATTAAATTGAATGAAAACTAATGGATTAAAACTAAAATTAATATCTTGAATAAAACTAAAATTGAATGAAAACTAATGGATTAAGATTATAAATACAACTAAAATTAAAACAAAAATCAATCCGAATTGATCAATTAGACCATAAAAGATAACAAGGGAATCAAGATACTAAAAAATAATAGTAAAAATTTACAATAAAATTATAACTATAAATATATTTAACCCATAATAATCCTAAGTAGAAATAAAATTTTACCTACATCACAAATTAAATTGCCAAATTTGAAAGTAAATATATCTAAAATCAACCAAATATAAAAATTGAAATATAAAAATATTTAGAAGAATGATAAACCATAAATAAAGAAAAATTAATATAAAAGTAATTTGTTTTTGTAATAATAGTTTTTCATTCTCCATTTAAAATTTTAAGAAAAAGAAAATCTAAAATCAGTAATTAATATTAAACTAAAACCAAAACCACGTCAAATATATAATGATAAAACTTCAACCGTATTTATGATGAACAATTATATATATTTATCATTATAGGTTTGGTATACTTGTAGTTTTAGTTTAACATTAATTGTTGGTTTAATATTTTCTTTTTCTTTAATTTTGTGTGGAGAGTGAAATATTATTATTATTATTATTATTATTATTATTATTATTATTATTATTATTATTATTATTATTATTAAAACATTTTACTTTACTTTTACTTTTACTTTACTATGCTATATATTTTTTTTCATTTTTATAAATACATTTTGCTACCTATTTTCTTATATGGATTCAACTTTTTACATTGGGTTGATTTTAGATATATGTTAGAATGATCTGATATAAATGAACTTTAATTTATTAAACTACCGTATTAGCTTTTGAAACGGTTGCTAAGTTTTTATAATGAATGATTTTCTAGCATTAATACTTTATAAATGCTTGAAATTCTTTTACCATATTCTTATACTTTAGATAAGGCATGTTTATAATTTTAAACATTTAGTTTTTCGAAAGTGAATTTATTTATGGACAAATAAGTTACTACTTAAAATACATATTAAATTCTAAAATTGAATGATGGCGTACAATTAAGGAGATAAATGTTATAACCGTATTTATGAAATAATTGAATATCAACAATTTTTAATACAAACTTTTATTTTTTTAAAGATATAGAAATAGGATATGAGGGTAAAATTGACTTTTTAATCAAATAAGGGTAGGCACTTGATTAATGCCAAACGTGAGGGGGGCAAACGAATTTGGCCAAACCTCAAGGGGGGGCGGCGCAAATTACCCACAATAGTTCAGTAACCAAATAATTATTTAATCATTTTAATTAATAGAAACTTCTAACATATCCTCAACTCAATGAACAATCTCTCTCTTTCTAATAAAAAGTATTGGATGTTATTTCATAGACACTTTTAATATTCCTTATTGAATAATATCTCTCTTTCTAATAAAAAAATACGCAATAAATCAGTAATGAACAAAAATCTGTCCAATTTTTTTTATACCCTTGCCATTATTACAGCCGCTCAACCAGGTCGAAAATGTGAAAAAAAAATGTGAGTCGTGCAACTTATGATAAGATTAGCCAAAATACAAGTATGAACCGCCACAACGGAAAGGTTAAAAAGCAAATAACCTCTGGTTTGGCCCATGTACGGACCACCACCCTGTGTACCATATTAGGCATATAAACCAACTGGGACTAGGGGGAGGAAGGGGGTTGCAAACAATAGATCTGTTAATGGCAGATATCACAAGATGAGTTTATCCGCACGCAGGCAATACCCATAGGGGAATCTACATGCCGCCTTTCTTTAGTGATTAGGGAGGTGTATTTTGCTTATAATTTAACGATTCATGGATGTATCCAGTTAGTTTGGACAAGAAATCTAATGTTTGCAAAACAAATCCACCCACCACCACCAAAACCAAAGTGGGTATGCACCTAATAAGGTACCAGAGGGAGGTTATCTACACACAATACTAGAGGGAGGTCATAGGCAGTTTACCCCAAAGGAAAATAACGATCACACTGCAAATCATTGACAGCTATCTGACCCACGAAGTACTCTTATTCTTTTTATTATTCCCCTTACAAAATACTCCATTTTATTTCATCTAAAATTTTGACAATGGAAGAAGAGTGTCTGATTCTGTCCCCCAAAATTCTTGCAAGAACTTCTACAATCCATATCTACACATCATCAAAAGTATTCGTATCATTTTGAGAGACATAAATAGAGGTTATTCAATCCATCCTCATCTCTTGCTTGAGTTTTATGATCTTACCGGCATATCTTGTAGTTTTTAAGAAAAACTGCTCACCATAATCACAGCAAGCATTTCTATCTGACCACTTTCTTACAACCATGGCTAGAGGAACTGATCCTTTTCACTCAGGCCATGTGAAGGTTCTTTGTCATCTTAGTTCCACTGACCTAACATCTCCAAACAATTTGAACATATGATTGAAGAAAAAGAGAGTCTGAACTCTGAAGTAACATTTATTTAAGCTATAGTGCAATCTTCAAACAATAAATGTACCATCAACGTAAAGGGTGTAATGCACCTTTGGTATGGAAGAAGATGGAGAATCGGTTTATATAAAAGAAAAGGTTGGTAACGAGATGCAACTTAAACATATTGCAAGGAGATACAATTCCTAGCGTACTTTAATAGATCAGAAAAAATACCTTGCTTTGAAACATCCTCAGGGTCAAAACCAGAGTATCACGCATCCTAACCCACAAAAATGAATAAACTAACATTAAAATGCATTGCTCAATGGAAAGAGAGAAACCTAGGTGTTACAGCATTGTTGGTTTTAAGATTTAGGAATCATATATGTGCATAAGTTATCACAGGCCCGTTAATTCTGAAGCTTCATAATCTTACTATATTATATATATGTACGAAAAACAAATAGAAAACAAATGTTATGAGAGAAACTCTCAATCCACTTTTCAGCAATTTATATGAAATTCAAATAACTTAGAACCAATTATCTGATGCAACTGCTTTAAGAATAAGCTATAGGTTTTAGTCCAGTACTGAAGTCACCTACCCAACAGCTGAATTTGCAGTCTCACTATTATGCTCAATCCAGTTTTCTATTTTGTTATTGTACCACACAACCTTCTTGACAATCAAATATGCATCAGCCATTTTGTATTTGTACGGTCTTCAGTAACCAACAGTTGTCCAGTAGAGGAATGGTAATTTTATAGCCAATGTAACAAAGTATGATCAAGATACTGAAAAACAAGCAAGAGCATCAACTACTGACTTACCAAACATCATAATATGTGCTAAAAGCATGTGAAGAACCGTCAGAGCATGTTAAAACAAATCGTGTTGAGAGCCCTACAGGGATTTTGATCTGCAAAAATCAATCAGAAAGAATATATTAGACAATTGATATACCAATCCTGTGACAGTTTACCTAACATTCAAAATAATGGATGTCCAAGAAAGGATATAAAAAGGGCATTTCTAAAATTTACATTTTAATGATTCTAGGTGGCAGGTGCTACATGTTTTCCATTCACTTCTGTATATTCTCTTTAATGTTATAATACTGAAAAAGACAAGAAAGTTGGTAAAATAAAAATAAAAATAATAATAAGCAAACCTAATTTCCCCAAGATATTTGCTTGTGTCTCCTTTTCTCTTTAGAACAAAGAAAGCATATATTTCATATAATTTGGGGGCGGAAACGGAGTTGTATATTTGGATGGTTGGGGGGGGGGGTGTGAGAGGTGTTGCATAAGAATATTTTTAAACAAAACGGACTACACTTTCTAGTAAAATAAAATTATATTAAATTATTTCTCTAAGCAATAATTTTCTATTAAGATTAAGCAAACAAGCTTAAACAATGGAACTCCGAATCTCAGAATTCATTACAAGCTTTACTTATAATATACTTCACATTTCACAAGCTTCTGTTATAAAAAACGAAACTTATTTTAACGACTTTAACTGGAATGGCATAATACCCCATTTGGTCCCTGACCTTTGAACCAGAATCTCAAAATGCCCCTAACGTAAAAAAGTACCTTCATCAGTCCCTGAACAATTTAAAAAAAATTCCAACTGCTCACTATCCCTAATTTGACCTAATTTGATATGCTGACTGGTCAAAAACCCGCTGACGTGGCAATGTTGGGAGGGTAAAATAGTAATCTTTACATACACAAACCAGATCACCACCAATTTCAAATCACCACCTTCACATTGCCACCAAACCACCACCAACCTCACCACCACCATCATATTGCCACCAAACCACCACCCCCAACCCCACCACCATCAAACTACCACCAATACCACCATCCTCACTACTTTGCACATACACAAACCACCACCATCACTATCAAACCACCACCACCAGTCAACACTACAAAATTCAAACCCAGAAACAAAACCCAACAACATCACTTGTACTCCCTCTATCTCCTTCGTTCTCTCCTTTCTTCATCCGTCATTAATTCCTCTTTCACAATCCGCCAGTACAAACACCAATTTGCATAAACCCCAAGAACTGAAACTAGCAGCATTCTTTCACTCCTCCCACCAGCAATAAACCCGTATTACCCTATCACCAAAATCTGAGAAGAACCACATGTTCTTCCGATTATCACCCGAGAAAGAACACCAAATTCTGCCCTCAAATTTCAGAAGAGGAATCAAAAGACTGACTTGCCTCAAATTGTCGTCGATCGGAAAAGACTACTTACCTTCAGATCTGGGTTTATGAGCAGGTCAATCCACAAAACCAAAGTTCTCAGAACTCCGTTTCAGATCTGGGTTTGCGGCTTGGGAGTGAGTGGTTCGGTTGAAGGGGATTGGTTGCGGTGGTTATGGAGTTTCGGTGGGTGCTGTCCGCGGTTGAAGGGAGGAAGGAGGTGGGTTTTGATTTTGAGAGAGAGAAGGGGAAAGAGAGGAAGGAAGGAGGTGAAGATGGGAGGCTGGCCGCCGAATTTAATGGCGGTGGAGAAGAAGGGTGAG
>JAOWAN010086980.1:0-10061 GCA_028566635.1 Lobelia cardinalis
ATTAATTTAGTAGTTGTAGTAGTAGTAGTAAGTAGGATACTATTATTCTTTTTTTAAGCACCCGCGACAGTGCGATCATTGACCTAAACTAATTTTCTTAAAACCCCGTTCTCAACAAGAAACATTAAATATTATCCCTTTTTTTTAGTTTTAAATTCTTATAAACCCAATTATCAATCACTTGTTTGACTCGGTCAAAGTATAAAATTTAATCAATTTATTCATTTTTTTCCATTATTATCTTATTTAAAATTCTTGATTCTGACAGTTATTGTTTCAAAGGTTGTTGAAAAGAAAGTAGTTGTTGATAGAGTGGAGACTGTGTCTGAAGAGGTAGCCCCAGCTAAGGCCTCTGATGAAGACCAGACTTTGGAGTCTACTTATTTTCAAACTATGAAGGTTTATGATGTGGCAAGATCTTCTGGAAGGATAAGTAAAGAAGAAGCTATGAAGAGGATTGGTTTGGATAGGGAACAACCAGTTGGTTCTATGGTGGATGATAAGTTTGTGGATGGTATTGTTGAGGATGTAGCTGAGGAAGATGATGAACCGGAGGAATCTTTAATGGAGAATGCAGAAGTTGAGGAGGAGGAAGTCAGAGCACCTGTTGTAGGATTTGATTTGAATCAAGTTGTGGAGGAATTGTTCGATGGAGAGGAGTTGCCTGTTGGTGAGGCTTTGGACTTGGTTTTGGGTGGTGCTCAGGAGGAGAAACCCTTAGATGTTGCGGACTACATGGATGAAGACTTATCCCTGACACTTTCCTAGCCAATAATAGACGTCTCTCTCATCCCTTCCAGTCCATCTCCCCCCCCCCAAACCTCTAGACCTTCCACTTCTCAAATTCCAACCCTCTGAGAGGAAGGATAAATGCCAGGGATCTTGTCTTAGCCCTAGACTTTGCAATGCCTAGAAGGAGGCTAACAGAAGATAACTTCAACTGGATTGTGTATATCATGTCTGCCTGTTCTCATAGGTTATCCTTCGATGATGAGCTAGGCTATATGGGCTCCCTCTCAAACCCCTCCAGAACTCAAGACTTAATCAACCCAGATCTCAACAACACCCTTGCTATTCACCTTCCAGACCTACCTTGTAGCCTTTTATTCTTATCCAAAATCCCTTTCTCATTCTATCACCCTTCCATTCCTTTCCCTACTATCTTTCTTGATTATTTTCTACTTAGAGGCCACCATCTTCATCTTCTAGACCATAACTTGCAAGCCTGTAGATTTATCTATTCCCAACCCTTCCATTTATTTCTTCTTGTTAAACTTTATCTTTCTCAACAGTTGACATTGAGATGGATGATAGCCATAATGCCTCAGAGTATGACTCTGATATGGTGATCCTTTCACTTGTTAGATCCCTCACTCCTAACTGATCCATACCCCTTTGGGCCTTCTATACCACCTCATGACCCTCAGACTCCTAGCCTCTCATATGGAAATAGTGGGTCTGCCATTCTAGATGTTTCTGAGACCTCACTGGCCACAATCAGGCAGGTCTTAGCCAGACAGGAGGATTTGAGTGATCAACTAAGTAGGGTTGAGCTAAAAACCAAGTTAGAGCTTGAAGTTTTAAGGTTAGCTCAGGAGAAAGCAAATTAAAGTCTGCAGACGGCTATGGACTTCATGGTGAGTTCATGCAAGAACTTTATCAACAATGCTATCAACAAGGTGCTCCGAAGGCAGTTAGGAGTAGCCCCTCTGGAGCAAGTTACTAAGGAGTTAGCAAAGGTTGAGAAGCTCAGAGCAGAGGCTGTTGTTGCTGAGGAAGTGACGCTTAATGCCATGAAGGAGGAGAGGTTTTTTGCTGTGAGAACCCCCGTTCTTTCGCCCCTCGGATTAATGGTTAAATTAATCGTGGTTTCTCGGATGAAACGTGTCATCGGGCGTTGTAGACACCTCATTTTTTACCCTAGTAAATAAAACATTTTACTAGAGATTTTTAATTAATAAAATCAATCTAAAGTAACATTAATATGTATGTTACTAAGATGAATAAATATGCATGCTCAAATGTTGCATTTGTACATAACTAATGTGGTGTAACAATTTATTTTGGAAGATGAATGGAGCATAAAAGACAAAAGGAGAAGACTTCTCCTCACAATGATGATCATCTTATCAAACTTTCAAGAAGGAGACAACCCATGCGAAAAATGGGAGGAAGTGTAAAGAAGGTGTCCAAGCAATGTACAAATAAGGGTTAAATGATTTAACACTCAGATATCATTGGATAATAGGATGTATCATCTTTTGGCCTTTGAAAAAGGGCCAAAATCTAGATTCAGCTCATGGCTACCGGTCCGGTAGCAATGCTACCGTTTCGGTAACTTTGAGCTGCATTCTGGACATTTTCTCCTTTTTCAAGGGAAAAAGTTAAATTACATACTATCCCCTTAAAGGTATTTTGGACATTTTGGACATCCAAAAGGGCTGAATACGCCACTCCAACTATAAATACCCCATCATTTACAGCATTCAACAACCCTTGATCTCCCAAAAAGATCTCTCATTAACTAGACAAACATCCCTCTCCTACACCGGGGGTACTTGCTTTAAAAGATGGTCTTCTCCTTTTACATGAGCTACAAATTACAAATGTTGTTATTGAGACTGACTCTATGGTTGCGGTTCAGTTCTTGTCAGGGGAAAAGAATTTCCCATGGAAATGCAGTTACCACTTGAGATTTTGTAAGGTGTTAATTGGTGATTGGCAACTCCTTCATTGTTTTCGCGAGGCAAATCAAGTGGCAGATAGGCTAGCTGATTTTGCACAAGACTCTACCAACGATCAGTATTTTTGGCACAACAATACCTTACCAGTCCGAGTAAAGACGACTTTGCATAGGGATCAAGCAGGATGCTATACTTTTAGGAAATGATTTTTCTTTTTTTTTTTAATTTTCCGGTATTTTTTATAGAGGTCCGGCTATATCAAGTGAGTCACTTGTTCGTCCCCCTCTTTGTATGTTTCATTTTTAATTAATAAAATGGGTATCCATTCCCGCTAGGTTCTGCCCTGGTTTTGTTAAAAAAAATTCTCTCCCTTCCATTAAATCATCAACCCAAGAACTCAAGAGCTCTCAACCACACAAAGCATAAGACTATATTCAAGAGTCTAAAGAGTTAGAAGACATTAAAGATAGTTTATTAAGTTGAGCTTCTTTATTTCCTTCTTCCATCTTTAATTCCAACCACCTAAACAAGGAGTGTTCATCCTCCACATTCATCTTGTCCTAACCCCTTGGGAGTAGGTGAGTTTATCTCTTCACATTTAATCTTGTAAAAGTTCATTTCTCCCTTTAAATCTTCATGTAAACTACTTGAATCTCCACTTGGTGACAAACGAAGTAGAGAATATGTGTACATTCTTCATATGATATGCCCTTATTCTTAGAACTAAGTCTCCCTTCATTACTTGTTCATCTTTATTGCTTATATATATGTATATTATATATTATAGCATATAATGGGTAGTCCTCCAAGTGTGGGATTACAAATCTCACACTTTGCGAGTTGATTCATGTCTTTACATTTCTCTACATTGCTTTATATATATGTATATATTATGCACATAATATGTAGTCCTCAACAAGTGAAATTACAAATGTCACTCCTTGAGTTGATTTATAAATATTAATACATATATGTATATTTATATGCATTATACAAATAGATCTTAAAAGTGTGAGATTGAAACCCCATATTTGGATTAAATACAAGTCCTTTTAATTCCTTGTACATACAAGTTGTGATCATCAAAGTGTGAGATTAATTTTTCATCTTTGGGTTATGATTTAATTTCTTCTTCATCTTTTCTCTTTTAAATGACCATTAAAGGATCTAGAGATGAAGAAATGCATGTGTTCATGAATCTCACAAAGATTCACTCATTTTCTTGGAGTTTTTAAAGATGAATACACATAAAAGGCACTCATAATCTAGTGATAATGGTCATTCTTTAAAACTCTAGAATGTGTATTTTCTTACAAATACTAATTTTTCAAGCATTCTTGTGCTTTCAAAATATCCATCAAATGATGGTGTTATTTCCAAAGTCCTTCCATGACTTGGATAATAATGCTTGAAGAATGACAAAGAAAAGGAGTATTACTCCCAAGCTTTTGCATAAAAGCACAAACATTATTTTCTCACTTACATGACTAAAGTGTAATGTTTGTCTTAAAGTGTGATAAGAGAGCCTATAATAGTCTTGAATTTTGGGCCCCATATCCTCGATTAGAGGAGCTAAGAACGCTACAAGGAAAATGTCTATTAGCCTTGATTTAAGATTAGTTAAAAAGACTTTTATTCATTTTAGACTAACAATAAATGATACTTCAAAAATTACAATTAAGTTTAACATATAAAAGCTTCATGATTTAAAAGTCAGTTGGCATTCAACCATTCTATTTTGTAGCTTTGATTTAACAAAGCTACTTATGATACCACAATGTATCAGCAGCTTCTCTTTAGTTTCTGTCACTCAAGCTTTAGCTTGGATCTTTTGATAGCATTAAGCTATCAGCTCAAAAAGATTTGAGCTTTTCCTGCAATGTTAGAATATATAACTGTATATAAAGAGATATTAAGGTTTCTACGAAATACCGTTGTATAAGCTAAGATTGGTAAACATAATTTCAATAATAAGAGGGATGATAAGCTTAAATAGAAATGAGATGGGCTTTAAAAAATTAAAGAGTTTGATCAACAACAGTAAGTTATTCGTAGTAAAAGGTTGTGGAATCTCCAATCGTTCGTAAGGAACGTAAGGAAAATTGTTCACAAGTGCTATGAATTTCAGTGACTACGTATGTGCAATTTGGCAGCAATTCGATAGTGTAGAGTTTAGTTACCTTTCACAAGATGAAAATGAGAGGTATTTATAGATTCTCCTTGATGAAGTTGTACGGATGAACATGGAGTGATGAGGTGGTACAGGCGGCCGCATGTATTGAACCACCTCCCCTATATAGGAGGGATTGTTGGTAACGTGAGCTATCCACTGGATGAGGTACAAGACTGAGTCAGTGTTAATTGGAGAAGTCCAATGGGCTCTTTTCACGTGGAAGAACCTTTGGTTTGATAAACCAGACAAGTTCTAGATGACCGCCCATGTACTCTCGCCCCTTTCCATGCTAGGGCGGATATGGAGGCGATGATGCAAATAAGCGGATAGAGAGTAGAATTTTTGGGCAATCATCCTAGTCGTCCGTTGGGCTGACCGTCAGATCGCGACTTATGTCTTGAGCCCAAGCGATCTACGACCCTCTTTCAATTGGGCTTGCCCGTTTGGACTTTACGCTAGGTTGGCCTGTTGGGCCGGCCATTGGACTTGGGCTCATATCTTTAGTACTTTTTCTATATGGGAATTAAATAATTAAGTGGACTGGTGGGGGTGATATCTATCTATTAATCATTATCTATTTTTCTTTTTTCCTTTTAGTATAAATATTCATTTTTAAATTAAGGGACCCATTAATTGGTATATGTGACTAATCATTGATTATCAATTGATTTTGCATCAAGAGTAGATATAATTTCATCGATTATAACTCTGCACACATAATTAAGGAATTGTTAAAAAAATATCCTATTGGTCACCAAAAAAAAAGAAAAAAAAAGAAGAAGAGGTAGGAACATAGCTTGTGCTCTTCTCAAATTTGAGATGCCCACATATGTACCAATAACCAAAAAAAAGAACATAAACCAACGTGATAATAATAGAGGTTGGCTCTTTTGGTGAAGAGTAATTTTGATTATAAATAAAACAATATACAACTTGACAAGTCATGAGATCCGTAAAAAATATTTTGGCACTTCATTTCATTGTATCAAAGGTTTGAAAAATGGCATCTCAATTATGTCGCAATTCTGTTATATACATTTACCTTCTACAAAGTTACACATTTCTTTTCAAAATTTCCTATTTAGTTATGGAGTTAATTAAATTGCATATATAAACAATACTCTGTAGAGTTTTTGAAATCTAAACCAGTACTATGGTTTGATGAAAAAACCCCTCAGGCAATTATCTCATCTTTCAAACGTGAGGCACCCAAAGATAACAAGACGGCGGTAGGCTCCCTTGGGGTCAAGAGTATATAAGGGGTGCACAAACCCTGTTTAACTTGGACATATGATCTCATGATTTGACTCCATCCGTTGCTGGCGAAGTTGGAAAATATGGGTATTTAATGAAAAAATATATATTGAAAGCTTACTATGTAGGTTTTGCCATTGAAGAACGCTTGAATCTTTGAGACATTATCAACTGAATGATTGCCACCACTTGAAGAACAAGTTAGGAGCCTGCGAGAGGATGCTATTGTTAGAAAAGATATGTAAGAATCACTGAGAATATTTCCCAATGATCTACTTACCATATATGATGGAGTAAATCATAGGGGATATTCTATAGAATAGTTTCTATAGATGCAATAGTCTTTTACTATAAATAGGGATGTAAACTACAAACAATTCATCAATGTAAGATACAGTCCCACTGGCCTCTCGATGCTCATGTTTAACATGATATCAGAGCAGTGTTTGTGATCGTTAGGGGCTCAAAAAAGCTTCATCATCGTCCAAATACCCTTCCCAAAGCCAAATTAAGCAAAATCACGCAACAAACAGCCTTACCAAGCATCCGAAATAGTCACCAAACCTGAAAAATCCAGACACAATGTCAGAAATAGTGTAAGGAAGTCAAAACCCAGGCCTGTCCGACGAATTAACGCTGCAAATCGCGGCATTACTTCGAAACGGACTAGGCAGTCAACAATCAGCAGAACTAGGTTCTGAAAACCTCTCAATAAACATCAAATTAAACCATGAAAATTACCCACTTTGGGTGTGTCTCATAAAAAATGCAATTAGAGGAAGAGGGAAGGGACACCACCTCACTGACTTATCACCAGAAACCACCGACCCAAACTTTAAGAGATGGAAGTAATTTGATCAAACCATGTTCACATGGCTAGTCCAGAATATTGAGCCTTCATTGATAAACAATGCTCCTTAGTATCCGACAGCCCGTAGTCTATGGAACGGCTTAGCAGTTACTTAGGGGAGTGGAGCCGATTCGTTTCAGACGTACGAACTGCAAAAAAAGGCTAGCACGGTTCGACAAGGGAAGGAGACGTTGGAAAGCATTTGGAATGAACTCCATAATATCTGGATGAAGATAGATCGTAGAGCCCCAAACCCCATGAAATGCCAAGAAGACATAGCTATTTTCAACAAAATAACAACGGAGCAACGATTATACCGGTTTCTCACGGCTATCGATGATCGATACGAGTCAATACGAAGGGACATACTCAAGCAGGAGCCTCTTCCCTCAGTGGAACACGCCTACTCAATAGTAAGAAGGGAGGCCGCCATGATTCAAATTTTGAAGCCGGCAGCCATGAGTGAGGGTGTCCAATCATCATCGGGAGAAACTGGAAGTGGTCTCGCTGCAAGAGCAAATGACAGAAACCGAACAGATACCGGAGGAAGGGGCCATGGAAACCGAATAGAAGTACCGGGAAAATCATTGAAACATGGCAAAGATTTTAATCCCACCTTCATTGTTCTCACTGCGGAATGTCAAAACACACAAAGGAAACCTGCTTCAAGTTGGTCGGCTTTCCAGAATGGTAGAAAGACAATCACAAAAAGGGGAAACCAAACGCAGCAGCAGGAAGAAGAGGGACTTCGACAGCAGAGCAAGGGATAATCGTGGAGAAGGGACACGTCGGGCTAGGGCACGCCGTATACGCCCATGGAGGAGGCGACGGAAACCCTAACAGCATCAGAGGTAACAAGGTGGAAGTAGGAAATGTTTCAAACCCTAGGTTCTTCAAAGAGGGGTGCTTTAGAGAAGAGTAGCCGGTAGAGGAAGATACTAGTAACATATATCCTTTGTATCACCCACCACTATATGTCCAAGCCCAGTCCATTTAAAATCCTACTCTCCCAAACCAGGCCGCCCCCCAAAACCAAAACCTAAAACCCTAAGTCAGCCCAAAAATCCCAAACAGCCTAACCACACTCAACTCAGCTCGCAACAATCAAACCAGTGGATTTTTGACAGTGGGGCAATGGATACTATGACCCATGATCTTTTCGATATTACTAAACTCCACCCTGCTACCAAAACCCACATCCAAACTGCTAATGGTGAATTAGTAGGTGTCCAAGGAGAGGGGCCCATTGAACTTTTCCCAAACTTACACTTCAACATTGTCTTTATGTTCCTTCTTTATCTTGCAAACTATTGTCATTAAGTCATATTACTCGAGAATTAAATTGTGTTGTTTTGATGTATCCTAGTTTTTGTCACTTGCATAACATTCATACGAAGGAGATCATTGGGTGTGGTACTGAACGTGAAGGCCTCTACTATGTTGATGAGGTGGCTCACCAAGGTCAAACCATGCTTGCTCACGGGATGGTTGATAGAGAGATTTGGCTATGGTATCGGCGCTTAGGACATCCGTCATTTGGGTATCTTAAGGGTTTATTTCCCAGTCTCTTCAAAAATAATAATTCCCCTCTCACTTGTGAAACATGCATATTAGCTAAGCATCATAGGATCTCGTTTCGTCCGAATTACACTAGAGTTAAAACATTATTTTCTTTAGTACACTCGGATGAATGGGGTCCTGCACCAGATTCTCATAATAGTCGGTTTCAATATTTTGTCTTGTTTGTGGATGATTTTTCTCGTATGACTTGGGTTTACTTTATGAAACATAAATCTGAGCTACCTGAAAAATTCTCTATTTTCTACAAAATGGTCCAAACACATTTCAACACCAACATCAAAATCCTTCGGTCAGATAATGGGGGTGAGTTTCTTAACCAATCTATGCAGAAGTTTTTTTTTCGAAAATAGACTTCTACATCAGACTAGTTGTCTCGATACTCCGCAACAAAACGGGGTAGCTGAACGCAAATATAGAATTTTACTCGAGATAACTCGGTCTTTAATGTTTTAGTCACATGTCACGAGTACTTTTTGGCCTGAAGCTATGGCTACCTCTGTCTATATCCTTAACTTCTTACCCTCTCAAATTCTCCACCGAAAAACCCCTCTCCAGTCCTTGGCCACACAAACAGACATCCCCTCAATACTAACTCTCCCCCCTAGAATAATTGGATGTTCGATCTTTATTCACATACCTAAATCCGGTCGAACTAAGTTTGATCCACGTGCTGAAAAATGTATCTTTGTCGGGTATGCAACTACTCAAAAGGGATATCGGTGTTATCACCCAACTACTCGATGTGTTCATATCACCATGGACTGCCACTTCCTTAAGTCTGAGTATTACTTTCACCAAACTAGTAGTCAGGGGGAGACTGGTAGAGACTCACTAGCCTGGCTAAATTATCGTGAGATTACCCCACAAGAGCAGGTTAATGGAGCCAAGAGTTTACCTCCCACAACGTAGAAGAAGGTCATACACCACAAGTCACTAACCCCAATAAGAATCCTTCAACGAATGTTCAACAAGAGGTAGATATCTTAAATCCAATTGCTACACAATCTACTTTCTAGATAATACATGTATGACTAATGATGCTAACAGTGACAGCCCTGAAAATAGTGATAGCATTGCCCCTAAAATGGAAAAAGATCCCACAGCCGAGCACTTTATCTTACCACCAAGGTCGAACCGTGGTGTACCTCCTAAGAGATACAGCCCAGAGAAAGTCTCACGAGGATTGAGATACCCAGTGGCAAATCTAGCTACAGGGAATCTCTCAGCTAAAGCAAAGGCCTTTAATGTTGTCCTACATGATGAGAACATTCCAAAGACAGTACTTGAGGAGGCCTGGCAGAAAGAGGAATGGAGAAAAGCCATGAAGGAAGAAATGTATGCACTCGAGAAAAATGGAACATGGAAGAAGTGTGATATTCCCCTAGACAAAAAAGCAGTTGGTGTAGACACCCCATTTTTGACCCCGGTAAACAAAGGGTTAACCGGAAGGATTTTGTTAAATAAAGAATTAAAAGTAACATTGATTAAAGATGTTACTTACATTCAAATAACATATAGG
>JAOWAN010087001.1:0-10060 GCA_028566635.1 Lobelia cardinalis
TTCAACCACCACAGCTCAGGGGTGAACTGCAACATCATTGAAGAGTCTTTAAACATTGTCGGTCCAACAGCTCTATAAAGAGACCCATAGTACCAAGGAATCGTAGACAACAACAACCCCTTTCTTCGTCACATAGTACCAAGGAACCCCGTCACGCGCGGGGGGCCGAGGGTGAGGTGTCTCCCCGGTTTGACTGTGGGCTTCACCTGGGGAATCTGGGAAAGATCTAGCTATTGGAGACTTTCCATGCACATCCACGACGGGTGGTGGAGTAGTGGGGGGAGGGCCATGGGCCGGCGAATCAGGGATGTTGATCACAGAAGACATAGCCGAAGAGAGGAGGGGGAGGAAGAGGAGGAAGAGGGGTTAAGCTAGCGTAATTTGCTTCGCAGTAGATCGGAGAGGTACACGTTTCTGGACCGTGTGGTGGGCTCTATTTATTTCCAGCGAAGGTGGTGGGTAGCCTGGGATATGTCACCCCTAGGAGAAAGCCTAAACTGTAAGCTACGGGGGCAGTAGAGGGAAAGCCACAGGAAAATCCGGGATTTTTTGGGGAATTATCATTGCAACTTCAACAGTGCAACAGATAGTTTTGAGAAAAATACATAAATTATGGCCCACGAGACACCCCTTCACTTTCCCACAATAAATACCGACCTCATTCGTTAGAGAAGAGTGAAGCAGTCCATCCAAATCCAGAGAGTGGAGAACCATCTCCTCTGACCGGAGGCATACCGCGTGTGAGGGCCTTTTAGTCAATTCAGGGGTTGTACAAAACATTTCTACAGTAATAGATCAAAAAATCGATACAGTAAAATATCAACATAAATCGTCACAAATTGACTTGCTGACCTGAACCTTACTCATTTTCCTGCTCTATTATCTCTCAAGTCCAGGAGAAGGTTTGCCATGCATTCAGAGCCCATATGACCTACATTAGTCGAGGCTGTAGGAAACTACCCTGTGATGAAGTTTCCAGTAAATGGAAAGTGGTTTTGAAAAAGTCTTTAGTGTAGTAATTCATTACTTAGAAAATTTGATGAAATGTCCATCTGGTTCATATTGCATCAGTTGAGAGGAAGATTTTGGTAAATTGTCCCTCGGGGTTTCAGAGAGGCTTAAGCATTCTTGTAAAGGGAGGGGGGGGGGGGAGTGATGTTTATGCTTGTATGGTGTGTCTGACATGAGTGACTCGAATGATTTTCAACTTCCCTTAACCTATTCAAATTTTGTTGATCTGTCTTCTGAATTTTACATCAAAAGAATGGTTATGTATTTCTTTTTGCTTGGAGTAACTAGAAGAATGATCAGGAAAGCCTGATTTCTCTAGGAAATGGACTAAGTGTCAAAAATGCAGAACAGGTTATAGAGATTGTTGAATTACCTAAAAGTGACTTGGTTTCGCAAGTAGCTCAATAGGAGGAGGGGTGGAAGGGTGAGATTGTATTAGGTCAAGTGCATAATAAAGGCTAAGTGAGTTTTACAGCATAAAATATTTTCCCTCAGCAATATAATGCAGACTAGTTTTCTGTATCTAGCTCCTGCACATGATATTGCTGTTCTGGTAATGAGGAATGATATTCCAAGTCTTGGTGCATGGGTGAAAATCATGTAATTTTTTTTTTCCTTTTCTTTCTGCTGCAGTTTGGTCCAAGTGTAGGTATCTCAGCTGATGTCTAGGACCACTTTAAGATAGTGATGGATGCTGCCTGGAACTGTGTTGAGATCAGTACTATGAAATGAATACTTATGGTACTGACATCGGATAATTGCTTGGAGGGGAGCAGGTGAATTATATATAGGACTGGAGGAGATGGAGGAGAGTGGCTTACTGGCTTTACCAAACAGGTAGGCAGTGGGACTATCTTGATGGCAGAAATTAATTAACATCTATTAGAGTTGGGCTTGAGCTTGCTTGGAACTCAAGACATGAGATTCAAGAAATTTATCATGAAGATTGACCCAGAAGAGAGCGAGAGAGCAGATTATCGAGATGGATTGACCATTCAGGGGAACCATATGTGGTAGAAAGAGTGATTAAGATAATCATGCAGCTGGTGGAACAAGATTGGAACTGGGAATATGTCTGCTAACTGTTGTAGTCGGAAGAATGGAAAATCTTGTCTCAACCTTGAGACAAGATTTTACTAGAGCTTGATAGAACTGGGCACACTTATCCTGGAGGGATGTAAGTTCTTTTTTTTTGTGGTTGTTTATCCATTGAACCACAAGAAAAGAGAAAGAGAGAATGAAATAAGATGGTGCTGTCTGGAAGAAGAGTAGGCCTAAAGGTGGATGCATTTTTTGACCTGTGTTGTGGCCAAAGTTGAAGTGAGGGCTCACCATGTTGAAGCTCGGCTTTATGGAGGCACTTCTTTGGGTACTTTTTATGACTTTGTTCCATAAGATTTCATTTTAAGGAAACTCCTCATTGATTTTTAGTCACAAACTTTTCCTTGATCCAAAAAATATGAATTATAATCACTCATTTTCTTTTATTCAATTCAAATGACTTCTATATTGTGTCAAGTCAAAACGTTCACTTATTTTGGATTAAATGAAGTATTACATTGCTTTCACCTCTTCTAAATAAGAGTGTTGTTGCTATTTTTGCATAGTTTAATGCAAGCAAATTTTGTGAATACAATTAAATTGCAAGTGAGTCAAAAACTATAGTAATTTTCTACGGCAAAAGACCCTTTTGGTCCCTAACCTATCAAGTTTTTGAAGTAGTAGTCCCTACTTATTTTTTTTGCCTTGATTTCATACTCAACCTATTATATTTTATGTGTAATTTTTTTATTTGACTTAATTATTATGTAAAATTATATACATATTTTTTATATTAAATAAATTTATCATTTTTAATTTTTTTCTTTAATTTTAAATATTTTAAAAATTAAATAATATAAAAAAATATAAAAATTAATTTAAAATTTTAAATATTTTACCGTGTTATCGGGCCACAGACTTTCGCTAGTATATGAATAATTAAGGAATGGAATAGGGGAACGGAGGGTAGTACTCGTTTGAGAACCGCTCGCAACTCGCAAGCCGAAATTGAGCAATATTCTAGAAACGCTACGTTCCATCAACCTCGGATTTGGGGAGTACACACAGTACGATCTTCTGCCATAAAAGCCGTAAAAACAACTTGCAAGAGAGTCGCGACACACACACACACACACACACACACTCAATTCTACAAAACAAATTACAGTAACAACAAATGATGGGATCGACTTCATCGATTAGAGCTTTGGGGACATTGGTTGTCCGCAATGGCTTCGCCCCTCTCAAATCTTTCCCTTTTCTTCGATCTTCTCCTGCAATCACTTTGCTGATCCTCACCAAGAAATTTTCATCTTCATCTTCATACTCGTATCCTCCCCAATGGGTCGATTCTCCCTCGGAATACCCATCTCCGGTCAGAAAGTTTCGAACTTCCGCTGCTCTTTTTATGGGCCGCCGTTCTTGCAAAATTGCTGGCCGCAAGGTATCCTCTCTATTCTCCCTTTTCTCTAATTCACTCTCCAATTTTTTATTTATATTTTTAAAATCTTGTTTATATCTCAACTTATGAAAGTTGATTTTTTACCCTTCGTCGTATGCTGAGTATGTGACACTCCATTATCATTTTGGGAATCTCAAATTTAGTAAACTCATTAGTAATGCAACATTAATTCATGAATCATGTACACAAGAGAATCCCACTTAAAGCCATCGCCTTGTCAATATTTCCAACAATCCCCACATATCCACAGTGGTTAGATGTAAGAAAGCTGTACCTGACATGCCAGTGCCACCTTTCAAGGGGAAGGGGTTAACAGCCCCCCGACCAGTTCATGGTACTTTCCAGTTTGAACCCACCGCTTAAGTTAGTCAACGCATACCACCATACGAGCAATATCTACTTCATTTTTGAAGTGCCTCATCTTTACTCTTAAGCAAGTAAACGTAACAATATCTACTGCAATGATCAATAAAAGTGATAAAGTATTTTTTCATGTATTTGGTTAACAACCCATTAAATTCACAAATATCAGTATGTAGTATAAATCCAAAATATCTGAATATCTTTCCATGGAATGAAAAGGTTTTCTAACACTAGACTATGATCGATAGCATGCACAGGAATCAAATCCAATTTCATCATAATTTTCAAAGAAGCGTAATTTAAATGTACTAATCGACCATGCCACACATGTGAAGATTCAATTGTATAAGAAACTGGATAACTCAAATATTTATTCTCTGTAGCATCATCATGTTCAACTCGAATTTTAAATAAACCATCGGACAAATATCCTTTGCCAACCAAAGTACCAAAATCCAAACTAACAACCTTATTACACTTAAAGTTAAACTCAAAACTCTCTTTAACTAAACATGAACCACTAAGAATATAGCGATGAACAGAAGAACATGATGCATTTGTTGTAAGGAGAGAATACGTCCATTTGGAAACTTCAAATTAACACTTCCAATCCCAAGCACCGTTGCAACACTTGAATTTCCCGTCGCCACTGCTCTCCCATCTTCAGGCTGGTAAAAGACAAAAAGCAATTTATCAGCACAAATGTGCTCATTTGCTCCAGTATCAACCAACCACTCGAGATGTTCATAGATAGTAAATAATTCAGGGTTAAGAGTTACATACCACTCTCTCCGTTCCATAATAGTAGACCTTTTAGAAGTTAAAATTTGTTCAAAAATAATTCTCTTTTTAGGATTTCTAGGAAGTTTTTGCACGTGCTTTCCTAAATTACCCTCCTACTTTTCCAACTACCAATAAACATTAATTACACTTATCTCTTTTCTCATTAATAAAGAGAGACTATTTAACGAGGGTAAATTTATCAATGTAAATTATTTCTTAATATATGTGCATAAGTCTAAAAGGTCCACTATTGTGGATCGGAGGGAGTAGGTTATATCATCAGCTAGATTCTCAACCTTTTCAGCCACTTCAGTATTCGCTGATTCACTGGCTAGCACAACAGGTGTTTCAACCACCATCTCCACTTGCGGTCAGGAAGTAGAACCATGTTGACCCTTTGCTTTCTTGGACCGACGGTCCCTAGCATAGTGTCCAACCTGTCCACAATTCCCTTACGGTTTGTTTGATTTTGGCTTCTTTAAGTTCTTTGACTTAGGTTTCAGTTTGTCACCATGAGGTTTAGGCGATGTTTGAACAACTTTTTCTTTCCCTTTAGCAGTTACCATGTTAACCTTAGTTTGGTACTCAATAGGAACAACAATACCATTACTCCTATGCTCTTCTTCGATTGCTATGGCATTCATCAACTCGTCGACCGTCAAGTCTTCCTTACGGTGCTTGAGAGTCATTCCGAAGTCTTCCCAACAATGAGGAAATATCTCAATGATTGACATAACCTGAAAATGTTCAAGTTGTGTCATATTTGCATCCTTATGAGCATGGACAATGATCTATAGTTCATGAGTCTGTTCGGTTATAGACTTGTCTTCAACCATTCTGAATTTCAGAAACTTGGATACGGAGTACTTCTCAACACCAACTTCGTTGGTGTTGTACTTGGCATCCAACCGATCCCATTATGCTTTTGCGGTCGGGGGCGGAGCTAGGGCATTTTGCTTGGGGGGGCTATTACGAGGGTCCGGGGGCAGCGCCCCCGAAAAATTTTTTTTTTTGGGTACTAAATGGTACGAAACACACGAAAAATAAAAAAATATAATATATAATAATTTATATACATTCAAACAAACTAAAATAATATAAAAATATGTAGAAATAAAGAAGTTTAAATTTGTTGTACATAATTAAATGACAAAAAATTATCATTATTTAAGTTTTGAGGGCTAAATAACATTTTTTTTTAAGTTTTGGGGGGACTAAATAACATTTTTTTTATAGAAGAAGTAAAATTTTTTTTTGCTTCTAGTCCCTGAATTTTTTTGGGGGGCCACAACCACCCCCTGCCCTAGCATAGCTCCGCCCCTGCCTACAGCGATTAGCGGATTACTGGAAATAGATGAGTAAATTGTTCGTGACTGAGCTGAGCTATTCACAATCAAACGAGTGCAATCATTCTGGCCCGTCGGGGACTAGAATTGATCAAGAAGGTCTCGGAGTTATTTATGTTGATAAAAAAACATTATCAACAATGAGGGCCTAAAATGCAAGGCCTTTCAACTCGGTCATACAAGTACCGCAATACCACCTACCACATATTCACTAAAACCTTGGAAATATTACCCCAAAAAAATTCCTAGAACCCCTTAAGACTAGATAGGAATTTCGTGATCCTATTTTTCGAAAATTATTGCATTAGAATTCTCCCTAACGAACATTTAAGTTGATAACAATCAATCATAAAGAAAAATTTTCTTTTTCACATTTCGTATTTAACATTATACCGATTGATTATCTTTGCTGGTTGATAAGTGTATAGTACACTTATTTGGACCATTTGTGTCCAAGTATTTTGCTAATACTCGAACATGGTTTAGGATTTAATTAGTGTTTATTTTTATTTTTCAGGAAGTAGGGTCTTCAATGTCAAAGTGAAAGAAATGAAGAAAAGAAGGAATAACATGCAAAGAATGAAAGCCAGAAGATTTAAGGAGGCAAAGGGACGACGAAAATTTGCAACGAAATTGTCCACTTTTCGTCGCAAGTTTTTAGATTGTGACGTTTTATGCGACAAAAAATGCTGATCAAAAAATTCGCCAATTGTCTCGTTCCAAATTGTTTTGCATCGCAACTTTTGCCACTTTTACTTTGTGACATTTTATATTTATTTTCAGATTAATATTATTTTGTACTAATTATTGGATCAAAAAAGTTTTTCGTCGCAATTTTTTCATTTGCGAGGTAACAATTTGCCACAAAAAAATAAAAACAGTCGCAAATTTAAACTTTATCACAAATTAAAATTTAGGGAAAAATACCAAGAACTCCCTCATAAAAACTTTCATATCCAAAAACTCCATGGAATAAATTTGCTATTGAAAAAAAATCCAATAATACATTTTTTAATACT
The DNA here is from genome assembly GCA_028566635.1 of Lobelia cardinalis. Taxonomy (NCBI): domain Eukaryota; kingdom Viridiplantae; phylum Streptophyta; class Magnoliopsida; order Asterales; family Campanulaceae; genus Lobelia; species Lobelia cardinalis. Next base: position 7,026 of record JAOWAN010087001.1, read on the forward strand.
AAAAAGCCCAAAAACCAACATTCCATCGGTATAGTTAAAAAGAACTAAAGGAGTAAATTTCTCCCGATTGTTCTATCATCGGAGAATCAAACTTTGAGAAATGATCACTCTGAGTCAGACACCATAAAATTCGAAAAATCCTTTTTTCGGGAGTGAAGGTAGAGAACTGAATCAAGATTTCTCTTTCTTCATCCTCAACCCAATCACTGTTTGCGGCCCAGTCTGCTATCGTTTCATAATACCCGCTCCTGTTTTTTCTTAGCAATCTTAGCACCGAATAGATTTCTTTACTTGTATGACTTAGATATCTCGTACTTATCGAAAAAGCGATTGGTTTACAAAAATATCCTCGATTAATTAGTAAACATGATTCGTTCTTTATTTGCAAGAGCTAGAAAACAATCATATTACCTTATAATAAGACAACCCTAATTTAATCATTGGAAAATTCTCTTTGAAGAGTTTGAAGTGACGCCGATCAAACTCTATCTGAGCTTCTTTCTTACGATGCAATTCTACGATTCAATAAGGTACTTTAATCAATTCACAGTTATTCATGTATGATTTCAAAAAAGAAAAGAGGTGGAAACAACCATTTTTATCAATTTCATCTATAGGAATGGGGAGCAAAACGTGCTGATTTTCGATTTGGGCGACGGTACATTTGGGGTTTGTTTGGAAAGAATGAAATTAATGGAAAGGAAAGGAAAAAGGAAAGTTTTACTTTTCCGCAAGAGGGTGTGTTTGGATGACACAGAAAAGTTTTTTAGCTGCCAAACAAATTTTCCCGGAAACACTTTCCCACAAATGACATCCTGAAAATTTTGTGGAATTTCGTTTTTGAAAAGTTTCTTACTGAATATTCCCGCTAATCAAACGAGTACGGAAAAATTATTTTCCAATCATTTTCCTTTCCTTTACTTTACTTCACTTTATTTTTCCAGAAAATTATTTTTCCGTATGATGTTCCCGCTATCCAAACGAACCCTGATGTTTCCCTGTTGACTAGTGAGGAGGGGATCTTCGAAGTATAGTCCACGGCTGGGGATACACTCTTGGGCAGAGAGGATTTTGACAACATCATGATGGTAAATCATTTTGTGTCAGAAATTCCGAATTCGGAATTGCATAAGCCGGACATCAGCGGAAACTCACGGCGTGCGTGCGAGGGGCCAAAAGAACTTTGTCCTCTTGGACCCAGACTACGATCGAGGTCGATTCGTTGTACAAAGGTAGTATTAATTTGTATGCTATGATTACTCGAGCAGGTTGGAAGAATTGTGTATGGATTTATTTCGAAACTATATGGAGCCGGTGGAGAAATTCTTGGTGGATGCTAAAATTGACAAATCACAAGTTTATGAGGTGGTTGGTGCTCGTTGGCGGGTCGACTTGAATTTCGAAAGTTCAGCAATTGCAGGATTTCTTCAACGTCAAAGAACTTTGCGAGAGCATAAACCACATACTATGATATGTGATAATCACAGACTACAATTTCCTTCGTCTTGATCTTCACTAGAATTTGACGTACTATGGACACCCCCCCCCCCCCCCGGCGACGAAATTCCTTCTTAGAATGGTGTAATTTCTGTGTCTCCCGCATTTCTGAATTTTTCGGTGATTTAGGAATAAAATACAAAAAGAAAAGGAAAAATGAGATCAATTAAAAGCATTGTTTGTTTCCTTCACAAATAACATTGTTTGTTTTCTTCTCTGAGTTCCCTCCCTCAACAGATTTTTACAATTTTTCTTTTCTTCCAGCACGAAACGGAGGCACAACAATACGATTTTCAATCTCTATTCTATTACTATTGTTGAATGGATAGTCAATGTTAAGAAAATTATTTTCCAAACTCACAATGCTTTTGCTTCCGTTTTATGATTTTTTATGAACTCGACCCGTTTGTTTGATTCTTTGACCTGAAATTTTTTTTCTGGGGCGCTGTCCCCGAATCTCCGTATAATTTCACTCCCCTCTCACGAATTTTCTAGCTCCGCCACTGTGTATAAAAATAGTGGTAAAATAGTAGATTTGAATAATGATATGTGAAATCTTCAGTATCGAATCAACTTTGTGAACATTAAATTGGGTTTTGAAAAGAAAAAAAAATCAAGAAATACACCTACCAAACCCATCCTTATATATTTATAAAACTGCTTCTGTTCTTTTATGATTTGTACTGTTCTTTTATGATTTGTAAGCTTAAGGTTCAAGTCCACCAAGTCCAAAGGATTAAAGTGTCTGTAACAAATGTTTTAGCAATCATCTGTTAATACGTCGAGCGTCTACGTACTTCTAATAAGAAGTGTTACTATTCTTAAAAAATGAATATAAAAATTATGAATTATTAACACAACATATAATATGATTAATAATATTCATAAGGGTTAAATAGGAGGAACCCCCATGTGGTTTTCGCGTTTCGGGGATGAGCCCCATATACTTTTTTTTGTGAGGGTTAGCCCCTCTAGCGTTAACTTAGTTGGCCTCCATCCTCTTTTCTACCCTTCATAATACTCTTAATACTCCCCACATCCCACTGTAAACGATCATAAACCCCATCGAAACCCGAACTCATCTGTTCATCGTGAAAATCTTCCTCTAAAAAACAAACGATTTGGGTGGGGCTGTAATCGATTTGGGAAGGATTATTCTGGTGTTAAGTGTGAGTTCAGCCATCTTAAACGATTGCGTCTTCAAAGATTAGGGTTTACTGAATCGAAGAAAGGAGTTCAAAGGTCAGGGTTTTGCACAGTGAAGAAACGGATCCATTGTAAACTGTAAGTTATTCTACCAACCATCTTTGTCCTTCTAGTGTGGACAACTTCTGCTATTATATTGTGGTTGTTTTTTTCAGTAATGACAAGATAAATGGGTTTAGGGTTTTATTGAAACAGGAATTAGGAATATCCAACAACGATGTCTTCACTGGAATGTAGTTAGGGTTATATGATTGTGTTTGCATGAAAAGTTAGGTTTCTTGTTTGATTATGTTTAGAACGTGGTCCCCCCATTTTTTCCAAACTTGGTAGTT
>JAOWAN010087022.1:0-10060 GCA_028566635.1 Lobelia cardinalis
AAATTTTTGGTCAAAAGGAATTGATCATTCCATTCCCCCACTTTCCTTCATTTTCCACCGAACCAAACACGACATTAGAGATTTTTGACATTTCAGACTCCAACCTTCATAAAGTCTCGACATTGCAGACTTCGACACTTAGAGAGTCTCAACATTTCAGACTCCAGCCCTTAAAAAGTCTCGACATTTCAGACTGCAACCTTTTTAAGGTCTCGACATTGCAGACTTCGACACTTAGAGAGTCTCGACATTTCAGACTCCATCTTTCATGAGGTCTCGACATTGCAGACTTTGACACTTAGAGTGTCTCGACATTTTAGACTCTAACCTTCATGAAATTTTGACGTTCCAGACTTCGACCCTCAGAGAGTCTTGACATTTCAGTCTCCAACCCCTTAGAAAGTTTTGACATTTCACACTTCAACTCACAAATAGCTCTGATATTTGGGCTTCAACCATTTGAATCACATGCATACATTTCCCAACATATCTTGCATATCATCCAAGTGAACTACGTATGGTCTGATTTCTCGCCCTTAAAATGAGAATACGTAGCCAGCCTATATGAAAGGGGTTCGACCGTAACTTTCAAAAAAAAATTGAGAGAGAAAAATAAATTTTCACTGTTATACATTTTCTTAGCATAGTTCGAAGAAAATCTTTTCCAAAAAAAAAAAACTTTCAGCTAATGTTCTCGCTCTATAACGAGATTACGCCTTTTCAAAATTTTTCAAAGCTAAATTCTCACCCTTACATGAGAAAACGTTTTCCCAAAAAGAAATCATTTTGCGTGATACTTGCGTTTCCACGAACTACGTGTGGTATGATTTTTCTCTCTTAAACGAGAATATGCAGGAAACCCCAAGAGAGGTTCAACTGCTTTCTGGCAAAAAATGGTGGTCCGTTCATGTCGACGACGTTGTTCGCTCGTTAATTACCTGTGCAACCATCGTCGCCGAGGGGCTCTGTTCTTACTCAAATTTCTGTCGATTAAACTGTGCATTTTCTTCATCAAAGCTTCAATATCTGGTACGTGATTCCTTATCTATCTTTAATTTCAGTAATGTAAGTTATATGTTTCACATTTCTCTTACATTGTTAGAAGTTAATGTAGCACTATGTGCCCTACCCCTTCGTTCTATGCTTAAATTAATATGTATTGTTTCCATTGCTCTCTCTTGTATATTCTCAGCTCGTTTACACGTTCTTCATTCGCATCATCTTAAGTATGTCAGTAACACTAAGGTTCTGACAGAAATTGTTCATCTTGCTTAAGTCTAATATTCTTTGTTCAAACCTTGCCATGTTTCTGTTTCCTAAGTCATTGTAAGGATTTCTTTTTGCCTTACTGTATACACCCCATTTTTAATAAATAAAAGAAGTCTAAGTAACAGTAATAATTATATTACTAGCATTAATAAATAAACATGTTCAAATGTTGCACTAATACATGACTAATGTGGTGTAACAATTTATTTTGTAGGATGAATGAAAACAAGACAAAAAGAGAAGACTTTCTCTCACAAAAAGTGATCATCCTATCAAGCTTCCAAGTAGGAGACAAGCCATGCTAAAAATGGGAGAAAGAGTAAAAGAAGTGTTCAAGTAATGTACAAATAAGGATGAAAGTTGGATAATAGCTTGTATCACTTTTTACCTTGGTTAAAGGCAAAAATCTCTATATTACTCCCAAGGGTATTTTGGGCATTTTGAAAAGTTTTGAAAGGATGAACACTCCCTCTCCACCTATAAATACTCCCTCATTCCTACCATTAAATCACATCTTATCCATCCTCTCTTTAGCAAAAACACTCCTTATTCATTTCTTCTTTAGGCATAAAATCCATTTCATCATCTCATTCACCCTCTTTAAATACCAAACACTAAATACATACACATACTCTTGATCTTCAAAGATCCAAAGAGTATAAGAGTTAGAAGTTGGGTAGGATAGTTCATAACACCTTGAACTTCCTACTTCCCTTCTTTTATATTCATTTCTTAAAGAGATCTCAAGATCCAAACTCCTTTTCTCATAAAAGAGAAGACAAAAGGCAAAGAGAAGACAAAAGGCAAAGAAAAGCCTTCCCTTACCAAAAGGTGTTCATCCTGCTCTTCCACCATTGTTCAAAAACCTTGGGAGTAGGTGAGTTTTCCTTCCTTTCTTTCATTCTTTTTAAATATTCTTCATCTCTTTTATTTCTATGTAAACAACTTGAAATCCCACTTGCTGTTAAACCAAGTGGGTGATATGTATAAATTCTTCATATGATATGTACTTATTCTTGGAGCTAAGTCTCCCTTTAAATACTTGTTCTTTCATTGCTTATATATATATATATATACTATATATATTATAGCACATAAAGTGTAGTCCTCCAAGCTTGAGATTACAAATCTCATTACTTGTGAGTTGATTTATGTATATATTATAGCACATTAAGTGCAAGTCCTTCAAGCTTGGGATAACAAATCTCATTACTTGTGAGTTGATCTATATATTATATATGGCACATAATGTGCAAGTCCTCCAAAGTGTGGATTACAAATCTCACACTTTGTGAGTTGATAATGTTTTCACATTTATTTACAATGCCTTCATATATTTATATATATATATATATATATTATATATGTTATGCACATAATGTGTAGTCCTTAAGGAGTGGAATTACAAATGTCACTCATTGAGTTGATTTATAAATATTATATGTGTATTTGTATATATTATACAAGTGGATCTTTAAAGTGTAGGTTTAAAATTCCATCTTTGAATTAAATACAACTCTCAATTTCTTGTACATACAAGTTGTGATCCCCAAAATGTGGGATTAATTTCCCATCTTTGGGTTGTGGGATTAATTTCCCATCTTTGGGTTAAAGTTAAATTTTTCTTCTTTATCTTTCTTTTTTTCTAAATGATCATCAAATGATCTAGAAATGAAGGAATGCATGTGTTCATGAACCCCACAAAGGTTCACTCCTTTCTTGGAGTCTTCAATAGATGAATGCATTAAGAGTCACTACTAATCTAGTGATGATAGCCATTTCTTTAAAATGCTAAAGTAAATACATTTTCTCACAAATAATAATCTTTCAAGCATTCTTGTATTTATAAAATATCCTACAAATGATAGTATCATTTCCAAAGTCCTTCCATGACTTGAATAATGATGCTTGAAGGATGACAAAGAAAAGGAGTTTTACTCCTAAGCTTTTACATAAAAGCACAAACATTCCTTTCTTTACATGACTAAAATGTAAATACTTTTTTTTTTCATTTACATGATTAAAATGTGACCATTTTCTCTTGCATGATTAAAAGTGTAAGTAAATGATTATGAGACCATGCTCACCTCTTTTTGCATCCTTCTTGAATCCCATGTAATCAACCAACCAATCAATTGACCAACTAATAGGAGACATGCATGCTAGAACCTTATTAAGAGACCGAAAGGGCGAATTGGGTGCCTAACCCCTTCCCGATTCGTAACCTAGCCCCCGGATCTACAATCTCTTGCATTAAAATGGCTTCTGCTTTCAAAGTCTTAAACACAAACGAAGGTGGCGACTCTCAATTTTTCAAACAAATTAAGTGGTCACTAAAGAGAAACCCGCGTTATACCAAAGTTCTCATCACACCACACTCTTAGGGCGTCGAGAACGGGGGTTCTCACACTTACTGCTTTTCCAAAACATTACCCTTTTCTCAAAGTTTAACACTTCAATTTTCAAAAAATGGCCCCTACTGCTGGCTCAAACTTTGAAACTGGGAAGAGAGTTCACTCTGATGAATTTGCCGAACACTTACTGGCTCTACTGTGCTTCATCACCTTAGATGACATGGACTCCTATATCTCTGTGATTTCCAGTTAAATGTGTTCAGCTATGAGTGGGCAAAACAGTTTTATGAGAATGCAGTGTTGGATAAGAAGAATAAGGTGGTAACCTCCAAAATCAAGAACTTTAAGTTGAGTTTGACTACTGATTTGATTGGTGGAATCTTTGGTCTTAACATAGAGGGCAAAAGGAAATCATAAATGACTCAAGAATTGATGACAAAGACATATAGAGAATGGTTTGATGACCCAAATGAAGTCTTACCATGTAACAGTCTGAGGAAAGGATATCCTCTGACCATATACATAGTTAGTGATATTGTAGGAAGTGTTCTGATGTGTAAGTTGGGTAACAAAGATAGGTTTATATATGTGCAGATGAATTTGACCATGCTGATTATGAGTGAATGGAATGTCAATTGGGCCAGAGAGCTACAAGAGTTGATATATCACTCCGTGGAGGAATATCAGAAGAACCCATTCAAGAAAATGAAATATGTTAGAATTCTAAGTTTGATATGGAGGAACAACACCAGAATCAAGATTGCACCTGAAGATGGGATGATCAAGCACACCAAGAATAAGGATTTTAATGAGAGATCTCTGAGAGAGGCTGCCAAATTGATCATGGCCTCTCAAGGACTCAGAGAGATTCCTGAGCCAATCACTGGACCAGAGGCTGCTAGACAAGGAGAAGCTGAGGCATCTGAAACCCCTGCACTAGCACAACCCTTTAACAGTGAGAGGACTCACTCAGCTGAGGCTCAAAGATAGAAGAAGATAGAAAAGAAAAGAAAGAGAGTAGAGCAGAGCAGAAGAAGGAGAAAAAGAAAGAAAAGAAAGTTAGAAGGCAGGAGGAGGCATCTGAAAGAGCTGAAGCATCATATGAACTAGATAGGGAAGGGAGATCTATGATGAGAAATGATCCAGCTATGGAGTCTACTGGTGAGATTGGAGGTATTGGTGCTGAACTTGTTGCTGTTGTACCTATAGAAGTAAGGAAGCCCTCTGATGAGAGGAAGTCTTCTGAAGGGGAGTCTGCTCCTAAGAAGAGGAGGTTAATGAAGACCTACCAGAAAAAGAAACCCTCCACTTCTAGACAGAGGACTCAAGAGGAAGAAATTGCCTCTGAGTTACTCTTTTTCTTACTAGTAATGCATACAGACTTCAGATTCACTAGAAACCCCCACTCCAACATGCCGGATTCTAGGCTCTTCTTTTCCCATGCCAATATACCCAAAGGCTCTGTTGCCTTAACATCTTCAGATGACCCCATAGAATATCTCAACATTGAACAAAACTTTGATTCTCATTTCTTCAACAGACCTGCTACTTGGGTCCTTCTAAGCCTTCTCCCAAACGCTGAAGTGATATACCCCATCTACTATTTACCACCAGTTGTAGACACCCCATTTTTTACCCTAATAAATAAAATATTTTACTAGAGGATTTTAATTAAACAAAAGAGCCCAAGTAACATTAATAATTATGTTACTTACATTGAATAAATATACATACTCAAATGTTGCACTTTTATATTACTAATGTGGTGTAACAATTTATTTTGTAGGATGAATGGAGGAAAAGACAAAAAGAGAAGACTTCCTCTCGTAAATTAATCATCCAATCAAAGGAGACAAGCCCTTCCAAAAATGGGAGATGAAGTAAAACAACCTTGTTAAGTAATGTGCAATTAGGGAATGTAATCATTAACACTTGGGCACATTGGACAATAGGTTGTGACTCACTTTTGGCCTAAAAAAAGGCCAAATATTTAGACAGCTTTACGTGGGCTGGTCTGGCCCATTTCTGGTCGGTCCGGCCAGGTAAGCTGCTCCTGATTTTTTTTGCCTTTTTCTAAAAAGGGCAAAAGGATAAATTCATAATTACTCCTAGGGGTATTTTGGACATTTTGAGGCCACAAACAAAGTTGGATACTTCTCCTCCACCTATAAATACCCCCCTATTTACTCCTTTCAACAACCTTTGATCAATGCACAAACTTTGAATCCCCTTGGAAGAAAAACCTTTGGTGAATCCCATAACTTTTTAATCACTCCTCACATACACTCTCTCTCTTGATCATCCTTAAGCATCAAGAGGAAGTCCACTCTCTCTCATCATTCATCCTCTCCTCTCTCTTCATTAAACACTATTATCAAGAACACAAGCATTCTCAATCACCCAAAAAACATAAAACCATCAAGGATAATAAGAGTTAGAAAACATTAAAGAGAGTTTATTAACTTGAACTTCTTTAGTTCATTCTTCCATCTTTGAATCCATCTTCCTAAACTAAGAACTTGTCCAAACCCATTGGGAGTAGGTGGGTTAATCTCTAATTTTTTAATACCTGTACAAGTTTTCCTCTCCTTTACTTCCATGTAAATAACTTGCAAACCCACTTGGTGATCAACCAAGTGGGTATTATGTGTTTATCTTTCAATATAATATGAATCCTTACATTCTCTCAATGTTTGTTCTTTACTTGTTTATAATATATATATGCATATTATATATGCTAGCACATAATAGTGCAAGTTATCCTAAGATGGATTACAAATCCTACTTTGTGAGTTGATTATGTATGATATTTCTTTACTTGCTTACAATATATATATATATATATGCAAACTATATATGCTAGCACATAATAGTGCAAGTCCTCCTAAGTATGGATTACAAATCCTACTTTGTGAGTTGATCATGCATTATATTTCTTACTTGTTTATAATATATAGATTTATATATGCATGCTATACATGCTAGCACATAATAGTGCAAGTCCTCACTTTTGTGAGTTGATCATATCTTTATATTTCTTTAAAATGCTTTTATATATAGAGACGTGGCCTCGAATTCCTTTGCTATGCTGACAGATTTGCATGAAGGGGATACAGATCAAGAAATGGAAGAGAATCCAAACACCGTGGCTGGTCCTAAAGGCAAAGAGAAGTTGATAGAACCAATGCGTGGTCCGCATGTGATTCCTATTAAATCTGCGTTCCAGTCACTAGCAGGCCTAAGTTCATCAACTAAATGGTATGGGGGAGATGTTGCTATGGACGTGCATGTGAGAGAAGTGGACATTGTCCTAGAGCCAATCACTAAGGGAATTGATGCTACAAAACAGAATAAGGAGGTTGATGCGTCAAAAAGTAATGAGAGACTAGAGGAGGTTACTGTAACGGAGAATGATACCTTTGTTAATATGGATCTTCGGTCCAGTGACAGGATGGATATCCAATGTGATCTTTTTGATTCCTCTTTGAGTACGGAGATGGTGAAACACAAAAAGCATTTATTCAAATATGGAGAGGTTGTAGGACAATGGAACCAAAATGATGATTTCTATGCATCCAACAGTGACGGCTTTTTGCAACGTCGAGGAGCGTACCATGGAACTTGCAGAAGGCTAATTATGCTAAAACGGAGTAAATCGATGGAGGATGTTAATTCTTACTATTTCACGGATGAGGCAAAAAAGCATTTCAAAAAACAATGCAAGAAGGTTAAGAATGTGAAGTTTTTGTTACAGAATAAAAGAGTTACTAGGGCGGCTGCTTTGGCCCAACAGAAGCAATTCAAAACAGTTTCCCAATGAAGACGATTATATGGAATGCCAGGGGTGTGGGTAACAAAGCTACGGTTGATTATATGAAAACTCTGAGAATACAACATGATCCGGTGCTCATGGTGATGCTGGAACCAAAAATTAAAGGAGGCTGGATTTTGCGCGTTGCTCGGAGAACTGGGTACCCTTGCTTTCTGCAGAAAAACCCGAAAAATTATCACATCTGGTTGTTCTGGGATAAGAGAATCAATGTAGAATTCGTGGACGCCAATGACCAACTTCTCACGGTAAAGATTGATGTTCAAGATGGGATGAAGTGCGTGGCTTCTCTGGTTTATGCTAAATGTGATAGGCTTTTGAGACAACCTTTATGGGACTCTCTTATGACTTTGGCTTCTCTTGTTAATGGTCCTTGGTTAATTAGAGGCGATTTAACGTAGTTCTTCATGTGGATGAAAAAATAGGAGGAAGCGATTTGGACTTGGCTAGTGTTAATGAGTTCCAAGATTTGGTTCAAAATGCAGGCCTGCTAGATGTTGGGTTTATAGGTAATACCTTCACGTGGTGTAACAACCAAGACGAAAGGAGCAGAATATGGAAGCTTCTGGACAGGGTATTCGTGAACCATAGTTATTTAGCTGATATGCCGGATATTACAGTTCATCATGTGGCGCGTATCAGGTCTGATCATGCTCAGTTGTTGGTTACATTAGCGCCTAGTTCTAAATCGAAGTCATCTTTTAAATTCCAGCGTATGTGGTTGGATCATGATTCCTTCAAGAACTTTGTGTCACAGCAATGGCAGAGGCCTGTTACTGGGAACCCTATGTATAGGTTTTATCAAAAATTAAATCTTCTTCGGAAAGAACTTAAGCAATGGAATTGGGGTGTTTTTGGTGATGTCCATATGCAGCTCGCTCAGAAACAGGAGGGGATTTGTAGAATGGAGGCAGAATTTCAAAATGGATGGGACGACTCGATTAGCAATCAATTCTGCCAAGCTAAACAGGATCTATGTAAACTGGTGGAGTGGGAAACCGAACTGTACACGCAGAACGAGAGAATTAAGTGGCTCCAGGATGGAGACAGGAACACGGCTTTCTTTCATGCCACTCTAAGAGATCGCCAGCATTATCAAAGGATGAAAATCAAACTGGAGGACGACACTTAGTGTGAGGATCAAGAGACGATTGCCAACATGGCTATTCAGTTTTACTCCTCATTGTTAACATCCCAGAATCATGTAGTGGATCAAGACTTATTTGAGGGTATAGAGCAGCTTGTTTCTCAAGAACAGAACGATGCCTTGGTTTTGCTTCCGGAGGAGAAGGAAATAAAGGATGCAGTCTTTAGTTTAAGTCCTGATAGTGCCCCTGGTTTAGATGGCTACACAGGCCATTTTTTTCAAGGTTGCTGGGAGATTATCAAGGCGGATGTGGTTGCAGTAGTTCACAGTTTTTTTCTGGGAAAGAACTTCCTCAAAGGCTTCACGGCGACATCGATTATATTAATTCCCAAAAAGAAGAATGCAGATAATCTGGGTGAGTACCGGCATATCAGTCTCTGTAATTTTATTGCAAAAGTTATATCTAAGATCTTGGCGGTGAGGCTAGGGATGCTGCTCCCCCAAGTTATTTCCGGAGAACAGACAGGTTTTATCCAAGGTAGATCGATCCAGGAAAACGTTTGTATGGCGCAAGAAATGGTTGCATCCATAGATAAAAAGACGAGAAGAGGGAATTTTCTTTTTAAACTGGATATGTCTAAGGCATATGACCGATTAGAATGGGACTTTTTTGTTAAAGCCTTGAGAGCAAAAGGTTTTGATGCTCGGATATGTGACCTTATTATGCGTACTCTGAACAACAGTCACTATTCCATTAAAGTCAATGGGCAGCAGTATGGGTTTTTTAAATCGTCCAGAGGCGTGAAGCAAGGTGATCCTTTATCGCCTTTACTTTTCATCATTGCCGAGGATATTTTTTCTTATAATCTCAACAAAGAAATTGGGCAAAGGAGGATTGGAGCTTATGATTGCGGAAGAGGTGTTGTGGGTGTCTCACATCTGTTATATGCGGACGATTGCTTAATTTTTAGCAACGCTTCCAAATCTTCCCTTAGGAGACTCATGCATCTAGCCCAAGGGTACGAGCATTCATCCGGGCAGCTGGTTAATTCGCAGAAGATCAACTTCGTGGTGTCTAGTAAGTGTCCACAACAGAAAATAGCAATGGTTAAGAGTCTCACAGGTTTTGTGCAGCAACATTTGCTAATAATGTATTTAGGGGTGAATCTCTTCAAGGGGAGGGCAAGAATTAAATATTTTGATAGATTAGTGGAGAAGATCTCTAACAAAGTAGCGGGATGGAAGGGTAAGTTTCTTACTTTTGCGGGGCGATTGTGTTTGGTACTTAAGTCAGTTCTCGGGAGTATTCCGATATACTCTTTGGCTAGCATTAGAGTTCCAAAGGCAGTGGTGAGACGTATTGAATCTATTCTTGCTAATTTTTTATGTAATGTTGATGGGGTTAGAAGATGTAAATGGGTTTCTTAGGGGAGCATTTGAACGACTTTTAGGCATGGAGGTCTCGGTGTGCGGCCTATATCCCAGGTTATGGCAGCTTTGCATGCAAAGCTTGCATGGGCG
>JAOWAN010087063.1:0-10057 GCA_028566635.1 Lobelia cardinalis
TAATTTGGTCATAACATTATTTTAACAAGGTTAGAATGATCATTTGAATTTAATCCAATGGAATGATTTTGAAGGAACTGAGCATTCTTCCCAACATTGGAAGGAATGGTAAATTTCTTAGTTTGAAGGAATTGGCTATTCCTTTGGAATTCATTTCCATCAAAAGAGATAAACCAAACACAACAACTTTTTTGGTCAAAAAGAATTGATCTATTCCCTCACTTTCCTCCACTTTCCACCAAACCAAACAGGATCTTAGTCTATATATATAGTGATAAGAATTAGACAATTAGTATAGATGATTAATACTAATAATTATATACATTCATCTAGTATTAATAAATTATAACAATTATTTAGAAATCATCTAAATTTTAACCTAGTATGTATATAGCTAGTTGCATAATATGAATAGGCAAACAAATTAAATTTTAAATCAATCATAGAACCAGATTAATTTAAATATGTTGAAGTGACATTCCTAAAACTCTTCTCTTCAATTTTAAATTACTACGAAGTAGAATTTCACTTCATTATTACATAATTGAAACTTCCCCATGATCTCCGTACCCAAACCGCCGACCGTTTGTAGCCCCTACAAGTCCCTATTTCCGTTTCTTTTTCTTTCTTTTTTTCTTTTCCTTTTCTAGCTAACTACTACTCACAAAAATGGGCCTTTTCCTTCCATTTTTCCCAAGTCCAAATCAATTTCACCCATTTCAACTAATGGGCCTTCCTCTTTCTTTTCTTTTTTCTTGAAGCCCAAATCAAATCCAATCATTTCAACTAGGGCTGTAAATGAGCGGAATTGAGTCGTATTTTTACGAACTCGAGTCGAGCTTTTTACAATATTTTTTCGAGTCGAACCTAAAATGAATAAGCTCGCACGAACTCTTTAACGAATCTTGACGAATTTTTTAACGGATCTTAAGGAGTCATCACAAAAATTGTCCAATAGAGATATGGAGCAAAAGGCCCAGGGTGCAAACTCTTGTACGATTGTACCCTAAAATCCACGATCACAAACAACACAATTACAAATTACAATATATTATTAAATAAATGAATGTAATTATGCTATTAGATAGTTACAAAGTACATTTATTATGTTACGTTATTGTTGTAGAATTCTAGTGTAGAAAATGAGCTATTCAAATATTTACTTGGTTTAAATTGTACTTCACTTGATATTTCAAATAAAAACAATACACAAAACATCATTAAATGAGTATGATTTATTAGTGGCAAATTGAGTCGAGCCTTAATAAGTCAAGTCTTTTACGAGTCCTTAACGAGCCGGCTCGCGAGCCTTGTAAATCGAGTCGAGTCGAACTCGCAAAATATGACGAGTCTGAAAATTGAGCTTGGCTTGGCTCATAAAAGCTATGCGAATCGTGTCGAAACGGATGCAAACGATTCGAACCGAATCGAATTCACGAGTTGGCTTGGCTTGTTTAAAGCCCTAATTTCAACTAGTACTTTAGGTCCAAAATTAATTGTTTTTTTTTTAAATTCTAATTTATAAAATATATTCTATCTTATCTGCTATTTTTTTTCATTTAAAACTTTATTTTTTTATGAATATTACACATATATTGTTGTAGTGTGTTTTCATCATACTCATAGCATTGCTGTGCTGGTCCTCTGTTTTATAATTTTACTGCATCCGTATATATATTGGCTGAAAACATCAAACGACTGGCGGGGGGGGGGGTCATACTTAAGGTCTCTTTTGTGGAGTTCAGATCAGTTAAGTTAAGCTGATTGTGCCGAGCTTTGGCCCATTTTAAGCTTGAAAATTTTATTTAGCTCATCATGATTGAGGTTGGGATTCTAGATCTCAGTCGGATAAAATCATTTATGTCACTACTGCATCCAGATAGTACAGATCCACAGTACTATCTAGTTTCTCTCAAGTAAAGCAGATTGTACTTTTGAATCCTTAAAAGCAGGAAAAGTTTGTCAATGTCGCACCACATAGATAGAAATTATCTCAAATCTACAACTCGAACTCCTAAATTGGACACTAACGATGAAAGATTGATTATATCAGTCAAAAGACATATATCTGCAATCATAGAGATTAGAGTATAGACCAAGATCAAGCTTCCAAGTAGACAAATTTTAAGTACCGCTTTCCCTTCTTCATGATAAGGTAAGAGCAAGATTACAACAATCAGAATCGCATATTTTACATTATAAGCTAACCCAGTTGTTAATCCAGGAACTCTGTGTGTACGCGTGTGATTGTGAGAGAGAGAGAGAGAGAGCGGGAATTTTGTACTTACTTTTCTGAGCACGAAACAAAGAACAACACAATTCTCGAGGATGTATTTGGGAGCATGGATGAAATTGGGACACTGCTTTCAGTATAATGATACAACCGCCAAAAGTGCATAGAAACTTTGTTGACTTTTTAATTTTATTAAAAATATCTGTGAACCGTATCGTTAGAAAAGATAACACCACTCAAAAAATACAGCTGATGCTGACTCAGTAAATTTTAGATAAGGGACAAAAAAAAAAAAAGAAGAAGATGTGGGCTCATTTTCTAAGACCTTCCTTTCTTTTCAGGAAACAACAGAAGCCACACACTAACAGATAATGGTCCGACTGAGTCGACCATTTTTTGATATTCAAAATTCAACATAAACCATTTCCAAACTGGAAGCCGGCTCCACCCCGTTACCATTTTCTCTCAATTTTCCTCAATGTGTCACTAGATGATCCGACTTCTTAGCAAAAGTGACGTGTCATCCAAAGTTGCATTGAAAGTGATGGAGTTAAGTCATACCCAGGACTTGCTACCTGGACTTTCTCTTTTCTTTTCTGCAGTACCCAGCAAGTGTTGACGAACTTTCTGATCAAAGTCTGCACAGGCAACAATTCAAATTTGCAATACGAAATGAAACAAAGGAGGCAAAACTATCAAGATCGGGTTCCACCAGGCCCATGATCGAAAAATTCAAAATTAACAGTACTATTAATTCTTTATTTACTCAAATATGACTACAGATCCGTTAAAAATTCTCTGCTTAAACCAAACATTCTTTACTTAACAAGGAATTCTTGACACCATTCCACCTTGAGAGCTTCAGCAATGAACTTTGGCTTTTTTTTCCTTTGACAGTATGGCCCCTGATTCATCCACGCATCGTATAAATCATGCCTAGGTTGCCACCTACTTATGATTTTTAGGAGCAGCTCCAAAACCAGGACTAACTTTCACTTCACCAAGCCAACTGATCGACATGTAGATCGGACAACCCCCGGATGCATTGTGTTTGACGACCTCCTTCAAAATTTCGTGCAACACAATTTGTTTCCAGATATAATAGGCCCCCAGTGGAAGAATAGTGAGGAAAAAAACGACCCAAGATAAAAGACATCCATTGAGCTTTTCTTCAGTTTGTGAACTTTGCTTTTGTGATGCAGATTCAGAAACAGTTCCGAAGTATCTTTTATTGCCTATTGTCACCTGCCATATATCAAGGAAAGGACGGTAAAACACTTGCAATTTGCAGTGAGATGACACATGTACTGTAGTTCCAGTAATCAATGCAAGCTAGAATATGTTTAATATTCTTTGAAAATTTACTCCAAGAGATGAGAGTAAATTACAAATACAGTCAGATTACACTCCCGTACAAGAATAATATGTAGTGGGACTTCAAGAACATAAAATATATCTTCAATAGTCAAAAATAACTTGCAGCTTTCTAGACCAGTTTCCTTGGCTGCCGTAACATTTCTTTGACATCCAAGATTGCTCTAGTTGATGAACCAACATAACACTGTCACATTTCTTTGCCATCGAATAGAATAACGCCACATTTAAGTTCCGTTTCCTTCTAGTCCTTAAATATGAGTTCAAAAGGATTCATACTGTTCCAATTAGATGAACAGAGTTGACTTTCTTAATATGTGTGGTTTACCAAAAGCGACTTTCTTTCTTCTTTTTCTTTTTAATCCCAAAAGTAACTATCATCAAGAGGAAATGAGTAGTAACAGTATCGAGAAAAGTCTGACACTTGTACAGCATACAAGTGGCTGTAGCTCAGTAAAGAGGGCAATAAAGTGCCAGTCACGCTGGAAATTTTAGACATTGGTTTCAAGTTTTCTTAGTGTTCATTTACTTCCTTCCTGATCCTGGCTGTAACTATTTCACAGGCTTAGCAGGTACATAGTTTCCACCAGAGATACTTGCACATTATCAGCAACAAGATTTGGGCATTGAAGTAGACTAACTTCTCAAGGCCAAACATAAGTGAACCAAAAACCTCGTAAGTGACCAGATGTAAGCAGCTTTGAGGGTGAATGACTTGCATTTCAATTCAAGCAATTATATCATCAGAATAAGTAGCTACGGGCACCAGAAAAACAATGTGAAACAAAAATACATACCGTCTTGCCAACCCTAGGAAATTGGGCTCCCATAGGAATGACTGCTTCAATCCTAGTAGGCATAAGTGAAACACCAATTGGGGCTTTCTCTGTGTCCAGTAGCATCCTATACATGTTTGAAAGTATATAACCAAGTCAACTTTGGAACCGAAGTATAGCTAAGAAAGAACTAATCGAAAGAATCTTAACAGACAACCCAATTTAGTTTATAATTTAAGGTTCAATCAAAATCAACAACTTTGCAAGCATATGCCATTCAAAGCTAAATACCAGATCTAAACACACACTAAAAGCTCAACCTTCTCTCAACAGTATATGATTGTTAGTTAACTCTTAACAGTTTGTTACAGATCATAACGGCATGAAAAAGGAAAGGAATGTCTCATTTATCAGAAGCCAGTAAAGGAGATTTCTTTGAGAACCAACATCACTGACTCATACAAATGGGAAAATACTTCTACGAAATGCCCAATAGCAAGAGCGATGTATCTGATGAACTTCTAGATTCATCACATATTTTATTGGCCTGACCAAGCAAGTCCCAACTGTTCCAATGACACCGCTGGAATTTACTCTCTTAATTAATAGTTGTATTTTTGGTGCATTCAGAACACAAAGAAAAATGAAAGATGAACTACAATCTAAGACTAGAATCCAGGGTGCAACCCCAGCAGCAGTCTTAAGCTCTCATTGATAGCGTCTATCCACACTCGTGGGAGACATTAGTCAGCGTATTATAGTTGTCAAATCGAATACCTATTGTGAATTGGTGACCCCTGAATATCGTATCCCAAATCATATTGAAAGATACGGACTACAATGACAAAAGAGAAGTTAAAATCTAAATAATGAGCAAAATAAATAGAAGTAAATATAGTTACTAGCTTTTCATATAAATGTAGGTTTATCAACAACCTAAATATCAAATATTTAATTTTAAAGTGGATGATTCAAAATGTATTACACAATTTCGTAATTATTAAGTATAAAGTAAGAAGTAATTTAAGTAAACTAATGCATAATATTAAACATTAAAAATAGTTAAATAAAAATTAAAAGTATAAATAAAAGTTTTAAAGTAGCAAGGAAATCTGAAATTGCTTTGACAGTGCACTGATACATCACTTAATGTTCATCAACCTCTAAAGTGTTTGAAAAAAATTGGAAAAGGAAGACAAACAACACTTTATTGTCGTCTACCTATGTTTAAAACTTTGAACAAGGCTGGTGGACTACAACTAGAATAAATTAAAAAGCATAAGACAAGAATAGAGGAAGAAAGAGTATCAGACCAGAAGAAACAAAAAGAAGAACACCCACAAGTAAAACCTGGGAAGCAACAACCACCGAACTGATCACAAATGGACTCCCAAATTGACAAAAGTGCTTGAATTGCACAGAGCAGACAAGAGGTAGGTTTTCGTATGTGCTCTGAACTCTTGCACCGGACAGAACTTGACCAAAAGGGGGGGTTTTTCGAATTCTAAACCCACAAAAACCGACCCAAACCTGCCAGTATATATCGCAAGCGTATCCCACAATACGCGATATATGCGATATGATCTGCAATACATGAGATACATGCAATTCATGGACCAAAATCAGCACTTCTGTGCAATACATAACTCTGAGGGGTGTAGTGTGTATCGTAATCGCGATACGCATCACGCATCATACGATTTTGACAACTATGCAGCGCATTGATTCGTCAAGTAGTCAGCCCAGACATTTCCTTCTAAGTAGGTGTGGTTACTGGTGCAACCAGTCGTATAAAGGACCGCAAAATATGTCTTCCGTTGTAGCAGCGCATTATCAACTGGTTTCTATTTTCTACTATCACAAAGTTAAGAGTAAGCAAAGAATCCAAACCCCCTAATGCCTCTCTTGGCAGATCCAATAGTTTTCTGACCATCTCTATAATGGCTGCCCTCAGAAATCCACCCAACACTTTTCATATTTGAATTTGCAGCGCCCATACCCTGCACAATATTGAAACAATAGATAAGCACAGAACTACAACAGAGCTGCACCAACCCTTGATGGCAGACAATAGGGAGACCCATTCTACGAACACAAATATAAAAAAAAACGGGGGAAGAAAGAGCAGAAGAAGTCAAGAAGAAAAGAACGCTACCCTAATGCGGAATCAGCCATGCCCTCAGGCCATAGCGTAAAAACCCCAACTAAAAGAGAATGTATCAGCTTTGAGTTAAACAATGTGCGTTACATTGATTTTTATTACACGTAAGCGTAAACCTACTAGGACTTGGAGCCAGTTAATGAAATGTACTATTTGTATTATTTTTTAACATATTCTGAGAGCAAATTTTATCATGGAAAAATTGTTTTCTTTCCATGTTCTTTGTATAAAGGCTATTAAGAGTAAAAGGGTTGAAACCTTGAAGTAATGTAGAACAAGGACACTCATTTCTATAACAAACATACAGAAAATGTGCAATAAATTTCAAGATCAAACGCTGTTACAGTCCACATAAAAGCAATAATGAGTTGCGCTCAAAGGCATGATTTACCTACTGTTGAAAACAAAACCAAATTTGATGACACGATTAGTCATTTGACATAGCTATACAACTCGTTTGAACTTGTCAAGCAAACTTGAGTTGAGCTCAATAAAACGTGGAAAACTCCCTAAATTGTCCTCAAGATTCGTCCTTGAGTAACAAGCAGATTCTAGATGAGCTTTTCCCTCACGAGGTTAAGCCAAGTCACACATACAACTCAATCAGTATCACTCCATCACATAATCAGCGCCACAAACAAACCACCTAGCATTTCAAATCTAACTTGTGATAGTAACTCTCTCTCTCTCTCTCTCAACCAAAACTAGACGCGAGTCGAACAAACTTTCTAGCGAATGACATAAAAAGAAGACACACTGACCTGCATAGAGGACTTGAAAGTCATGAACGACCCGAGACCATGATAAGTAGAGCCAATACCTGGCCCTGCAAATCCAGTCTGAAATTAACAAGCATACACTTTTAGACTCCATTTGAGAAAGTCAACCAAAAGAATCTGGAAGCTTAAAAATCAACAGGCACAAGTAAAATATCAAGCTAAGCAAATCAGAACCTTTGTGATAGGAGTGTCAACAACCCTTGTAGGACCATACATGTCCAATAATCCCCTGGTATTCTACACAAGTGAACAACTATCCCTTGTTAATGGCTTATCAAAAAATAAATAATAATAATAATAATAACTGTATGTTGTTAGGTGTGAGTGAGACAACAAGCATATATCCCTTTATAGGCTTGCTCGACTCCGTCCTGCCCGACAAGTAAATAATCTGGATGCAGAGGTCGCATTCTTTATCATCAAAAGCCAAGATAGGAAGTCCAAAAGAAAGTGCAAGGTGCAGACCCTTTTATTCACGAGAGGGGAGAAACTCAGGCGTTCACGCCAAGAACAAGAGAGCAGACATTCAAGCTAGAAAGCTGACAGCCTTGCTATTTGGCTTGGATAAGCTATAAATCAAATAGAATGTCCAAAAGAAATATTTGCACCAGATCATAGACCCGACAACCTCATTGATCAGTATCAAATGATTTAATAGATACATTCAAAACTGCTAAAAGTGAAGCAAAATAATATGCTAGACGGACAATAATTGCGAAGGCACCATTCACAATCACCTCATTAAATGAGGCGGAGTAATCTCTAAACCCAGGCATCATCCTCTGCATGGAGTGCTCAAAAATCTGAAGAAGAAACGGACATAAGTTAAATAGCAGCTCCACATATTTTAAAAGAAGCATTCAACCATTAACAACTTTAAAAACAATACCGGAGCAGGAATGCCTCCAGCAACTTTTCGCCTTACAATCCCCCACATGCTTGCTTGCTTCTTTACCTCAAATTATCACTATAATAAATTTAACATTAAAAAAAAAACAGAAACATTACAAACAGAAGATAACCTAATATCCAATTTAGATTCACCACAGAGAGTAATGTACACTGGAGCACCAATTTAGCAAACTTAAGTGTTATACATCCATGATCCATCATTTAGGTCTGAAATGGATTACTTTTGTAACTAAAAAGCAGCAAAAAGTACAAATAAATGGATTATTTTTCTTCCATCTATCTCTTACTTTTTATAATTAACAAATGTCATATCACTATCGTCAAAAATTAAAGATCCAAACCTAAGTGGTTGGAACAGATCTCAAAAATGGAGCAAAACAAGAAGAATCTGTACCGGTAGGCAGGCAGTTCAATACCGTCGATCCTGTACGTATCAGCTACTTACCCCTTTTCATCTCCCTGGTAATTTTTTTCTATCTAAATTTGCGGTGGAGAAGATGTGAATAATGGGCTCCACGTACTTGTTATTAGGGTTTTAAATATAAAAAATTATTTTAAAAAAAATTATCGCAAAATTAGTTATCTTATTTTTTTAATAGGGTAATGGTAATAAAAATCATTAAGATAATATTTTTATCATACCGTAACAAGGGTATTTTGGCAATTTAATTATTTATATAAAGGAACCATTCCTACATATGGTAATTTCACATTTACTTTATTATGTGAGTAGTGATACACAAAATGTGACACGGAGTAGGATAGCGAATCCTCTCTCATATGCTTGCCATGATATTCAGACCGGTCAATGGTTATTTGGATTGGATGGTTTATTATATACAACTAGGAAATACTCGTATCTAAAGATACGGAATTATAAAGAAAGAAAAAGGAAAACGGGCCACAGCCGACATAGAAGTCCCCCCCACCCCTCGTTGTCCCCCCCCCCACCCCTCGTTCAAACAAGCCTCGGATTCCCTTCCTTCTGTATTCTGTCATCACGGTTATTTGTTTTATGTGATCAGATTTCACAACAAGTAATAATGCTATATTAATTACTTTTTATTAATCAAAATAAAAAGTAAATATTATAATTAAATTTGTAAAATTTTGTAATTACAATTTTAAATATATATATATAAATAATTGAAAATGAGAGAAATTATAAGAATTGAAAAATGAAAAGAATAATGTTTAAAAATAAGTGATTGATATTAAAATATATTGAAATTAAAAATTAATTTTACTGTTTCTAATATCACGTTGATAAATAATAAAGTATAAATTATTTTATAATACAAATTAAAATATTCTAACATGATCCTCATCATATGCTTTTAACTAAGTTATGACATGAATTGATCGAATTTTAAAATATATTGTTGGAATCTAAGACCTTTTCCGTTTTAGAGAATCTATGCCGTCAATGATAACAAGACCTCACATATAAATTGTTTACTCAAAAGGTTTTATATATGAGAAAGTTATTGCCAAGGAATTCATGCATTCAGTAGGTCAATATTTTTATTTAAAAGCTCTCCACAAGGAACTATATATTACTATATCTAGAGAAACATTAATTATTATCTATATATAGGAGCTTATTTTGCTACAAATCATTTTTTCGTACAAATCGTGCGAATCTGTTGTATCTTAGTACTTTTTTATTGTATCTTCGTTAATTTTGTTGTATCTTAATTTATTTTCTTTTGTATTTTAGTAAGACCCCGTTATATTTTATTATATTTTTATTGTATTTTCGTATCTTAGTTAGTTTGTTGTATATTTACGAACATGTTGTATCTTAGTATATTTTTGTTGT
>JAOWAN010087094.1:0-10055 GCA_028566635.1 Lobelia cardinalis
TGTATGATAGTAAATGGTTGTGACTGTAATTCGTATCTTAGAGGTAGAACTCTTGGCACTTAGCCTAGATTATTATGTATGTATGTATGTGGGTTGCCTAGTTTGTGAAAAGGTAAAGATCAACTATGGAAATCTTTTAGTCAACCATATTACATGTGGTGTCTTATGTATTAGAAATAATATGTTAAATCGCTTCCGCGCATCGTCAGTGAGTTATCGTTGCGTCGCACCCCGGGAAACGTGATGTCACGGGACTTGGGGCGTGACACTGCGAGACAGTCTGACAAAGATTACTAGCTTTCACGTACTGGGAGATCATTCAGATTGGGTGAGCTAGCAATATAGAGGCCGATTTCCTGTCACGATTGGCGAGCAGCCGATCCAAAGTCCCCAACGGGGTGGAGGTCGCCATCCTACATCGACCCTCATACGAGGTCGACCTGATACTTCCCATCAACGATGGAGGGCCAGACTGGGTAGACCAGATGAAGTCCTACTTGCGGACAGGAGTTCTCCCTACGGGAGAGACTACTGCAAGAACTATAAAGAACAGGGCACCTAGATACATCATGGTGGGAGAAGATTTGTACAGAAAATCCCTTACGCGACCTATGCACAAATGTATAAAGGACAGAGATGTCCCCCACATCCTCGCCGAAGTTCACGAAGGGATTTGTGGGGGCCACAAGGGAGCAAGGAAGCTGGAAGAACAAATCCTCTTTCACGGATACTACTGGCCAACATTAAGAAAGGACGCAACTGATTACGCGCGAAAATGCGATAAATGTAATAGGTTTGCATCAATTCCTAGCCTCCCAGTCATTCCT
The DNA here is from genome assembly GCA_028566635.1 of Lobelia cardinalis. Lineage (NCBI taxonomy): Eukaryota > Viridiplantae > Streptophyta > Magnoliopsida > Asterales > Campanulaceae > Lobelia > Lobelia cardinalis. Next base: position 828 of record JAOWAN010087094.1, read on the forward strand.
CATACACCGGTGGTCGCCGCTTGGCCATTTGTCATATGGGGAATCGACCTTCTGGGATCCTTCACCACTGGACGCTCAGGCCACAAACATCTAATCATCGCAGTTGATTACTTTACCAAATGGATTGAAGCCAAGCCTTTGGTCCATATTACTCAAGAGGCGGCAATCGAGTTTATGTATGAGCACCTATGGTGTAGATTTGGAGTCCCGTGAGCTGTGGTCACGGACAATGGGAAGCAGTTCGAGGAGAAATTCAGTAATGCTTGTTCTCGCTTAGAGGTCAGGAATTATCGAGCTGCAGCTGCCCACCCTGAAGGCAACAGCCAAGCAGAGGCGGGGAACAAATTAATCCTCGCCAGTCTGAAAAAATCACTTGGGAACAGGAAAGGAAGATGGGTAGATGATCTCCCTTTGGTCCTTTGGGCAATCAGAACAAGTCCCAGAGGGTCCACAGGGGAAACCCCATTCATGCTTACTCATGGCGCAGAGGCTATGGCACCAGTTGAAATTACCTTTCCTACCCTACGGGTAACCCAGTATGATGCGGTAAGGAACGAGGAGCAGCGGGCAGTTGAGCTCGACCAACTTGAGGAAAGACGGATTGATGCTCGCCTTCGCATGATTAACTACAAACAAAAAACGAAGCAGTATCACGACAAAAGGCTTTCCAAAAGAAGGATTCCTCAAGTTGGTGATTGGGTGCTCAGGAAAATTGAAGGAACCAGTAGAGCGGCCAACCAAAAGAAGCTCTCTCCAAACTGGGAAGGACCCTACAAAGTCATTGAAGAAATCAGACTGGGAACTTACAGAATTGCGGATGAGCGTGGACGGGTTGAACCTCACTACTGGCATGCCAACCATCTTAGAGTATTCCACAGATAGGCTAGGGGAAACATGTAATTCTCTCATTATTTGTTACCTAGTCTATGACATCAATAAAAGTTATGATTCATCCAACATACTCATTCCAACAACATTTAAGTAATCAATCTCTACGAGATTTAAAAAGGACCCTTGTCAAGCACAAGGTCGCCCTAACTAAAGTACTTCTACGAAGTATTTCAGGTTAGGAAAAAGGTCCCTTGTCAAGCACAAGGTCGCCCTAACTAAAGTACTTTTACGAAGTATTTCATGTTAGGAAAAAGGACCCTTGTCAAGCACAAGGTCGCCCTAACTAAAGTACTTCTACGAAGTATTTCAGGTTAGGAAAAAGGTCCCTTGTCAAGCACAAGGTTGCCCTAACCAAAGTATTTCTATGAAGTACTTCAGGTTGGGAAAAAGGTCCCTTGTCAAGCACAAGGTCGCCCAAACCAAAGTATTTCTACGAAGTACTTGGAAAAAGGTCCCTTGTCAAGGAACAAGGTCGCCTTAACTATAGTACTTCTACGAAGTATTTCAGGTTAGGAAAATGGACACTCGTCCAACACAATAACTAAAATATTTTTACAAAGTATTTTGGTTAAGTACCAAGCAAAAACATTCCACACGAAAAGGCAAGCTCTTTGGCCGCTCAAACACCTTTCAGAAACTGGGGGACAACCCCAAAACTTGTTTTAAATTATTTTGCTAACAGGGGGACAACCACATTGTACTTCAACAAAGCAAGCAAGTTTTATTAGCAAAATAAAAAACAAAACAAGGCAAAGAAACGGGTGGTCAAAAGTCAATTCCATTCACCAAGCAAAATCCTTTACAACCTAGGGATCAAGGGGATGGGATGCCTACATACAAAGTAGCTCTAACTGGCGGCCTACTCACAACACAGCTAGTCTAGACTTAAGGGGTTCCTAAAGGCAGACAAAAGCCACAAGAACGGTTAAGAGCCCCGAAGAGTCTATCGATACGGCCTGGGGAAGAAGCCTGCTAGCCTTCTGTTTTGTCTGTCACACAGCCACCAACTGAAGCTACGCCCTTAGAAGTGACACTGCAGCTTCAGTAGGTTTCATTGCAAGAAGAGTCAAGGCGCAGATATAATCATGCTCGCTCCACCACCTCTTCCCCAACGGCCCCCTCCTTAGGCATGGGATCATCTTCAGCGTGAGGAGGGGCGGTAGGAGCCTCTGGAGGAGCATCAGGAGAAGCCTCAGGAGCGGCCTCAGGAGGGAGAGTAAAAGCAGCATCATAGCCTACACCTTGGCTCTCAATGATCAAAGGAAGGTTGGGAGTGACCACAGAAGGGGGAGACCATGAGGAGTGCTCTTCCATGCTCTTGATATCAGTCACATCTTCCGCTGAAAAAGGAACAAGAGCATGGCCGCGCTTAGCTGCTGGGCAAGCCTGTTCACTCTGGAACCATTCAACCAGGTCGCCCAGCTTCACTCCTTTTCCAGCGGCCACCCTTCAAACATGGTGCTTCCCCTCCTCAAATGCAGGCTCGGCTTTCTTCATCCAGATCCCCTAAAAAACAGAGGATTCCAGGAAGGCTGCTATGATCGCTCCTTCATTCGCCTTAGTACCTTCAGCAGCCAACATATCCGCCTCCTTCTTCCAAGCTTCAGCATCACCCCTTAAGCGGACAATCTCCTCCCGCAATTTAGAGATCGTGGAAGCAGAGGCCTTCTTGTCCGCCTCTCGACCCTCTCTTTCCTTTTTCAGATGCTCCTTCCTCTCCCCAAGCTTCTTGTGGGCCTCCTACAAAGATTTATCCCTCAAGCCTATGGTCTCATTGGCCGCCTTAAGGTCTTCCTCGAATTTCTTCAGTTGGCGCTCGAGACCCTTCTTCTCAGCCTCAAAAGCTTTATGGTCAGTCTCTTGAGATTGCTGAAGACTGAGAAGACGCTTCTCCACAGACAGCATGCAGGAGGCCGCCTGAAACAGGAAAGACTCAGTTTTAAAAAGATAACTCAAGGATACTGGAGACAAAGAGGTGAGAGCCAAAACTCTGCCAAACTCCATCCCGCACGACCAACAGCCCGCTCCGGAGGCAGTCTGTTTAGCTCGGCCAAGGTATCAGAGTGGCCGATCCGGTGCAGCACCCCATGCCCGCTCAGCTCGGCCAAAGTCTTCCTAGGGCCAGAAAAGTCAAAATTCACCAAGGGGGCACACCTCGGCTCAACTCCTCCACCAGAATGTGGCAGTCAGGGCCAGTATTTGGATGACACCATCCCTTCCTCATCCATGTCGGCTGAAAGGGAGCGGACGGCCGCCCTTCAGTTTGTGAGCAGCTGCCCGATGGGCGGTCCAAAGCTTGTCTCTTGACACCTTGCGGGGGAGAAGATCGGTCGGCAGCAGGCCCTTTCCGAGTCAGTGGCTGCTCCTCTACCTCCTCTCCAGCATCAACTTGAATTGCCCCAACAGGAGGAGCACCGGCAGGAGGAGGAGGAAGCTGGCCAACGAAAGGTGCCACGCCCTTCCTGGTAGGCACCAACGGCAGCACCTTCAAGCTTTCCGGTCGGGTCCCCAAGGCGTGTGTTCCCGCCAGCTCGCCCTTGCGGCTACCCTTGGCCGCTGTACTGCTGGCCGCCGCAGCTTCAGCCTTCTTGTTTTTGTCAAAAATCATGCCTGCCAAAAAACAACAGAATGTTAGTACCAAGACAAGAGAAATCAATGTTAAAGCAAAAACAATATACCCTCTGGGCCTTGCACATTAGGTTCACGGTTGACACGACATCTCTCGTATCTCCCCTGACAGAAGGCACACTCCTGACACCAGCAGAACCGGCCTTCCCCATCTTTATGAACTACCCAGTCTGGGTAGTAAGGCTCATCCCCTTCCATTGTAAAGCATCGGGGAGACACCCCAGGGACAAGTTTCCTGCCAACTCCCACAAAATACAAGCAGATGTCGCTCCGCCCCAAAACCTCATAATCCACAACGTGGGCAGTCTCAAACTCCCTCTTTATGTCCTTCACTGGGGCATACTGCAAAAAAAGCTTTATGGACTCACAGGCCGCTTCTTCATAATTGTTAAGAGCCCGCTTCAGAGTTCCCAAGGGCTTGAGTAGGCGGTCACTAGCAGGAAATGTCCATCCCCGTTTGGACTCCACAAAAATCATGCAGGGGTATGGATTCCTGTTCTTTGAAGGCATGGAATTCAGAATTTGAAGGGCATTATTAGCCCGCTTTCCTTGCAAACGGCCTGCCGTGACCGTCAAAGTAAAGAATTTCCTGAGCAAATTCAGGGTTGGTTCAAAGGAGAGAGCCCGGCATAAGCTGGTCAATCCTACCACCGCCCTCACTACATTCAATGACCACTCCACTGGAAGAGAGTTGGTCGCAATCATGACTTCCACAATAAAAGGGTCTAGAGAAAGCCTGAACCCGGCGGCAAATTGAGTAGGGTAAAAGGCCACGCAGGCACGCAAACACCTGGCACCCTCAACAGTCATCTCGGTGCTAGCTGCCTGACCCTAAAGTTGTCAGGGTCGTCATTATAAACCCATTCAAATTCCTCTATCCATGAGAAGGACGCCCCAGAAGCAGTAGGAGTATGGACAGGACTCCCTATGGGAACCTCATCCCCGCTCTCATTGGCGCCTCCCTGGTCGCCTTTATTGTCACTCTCCTCTTCGTGCTCCTGGCCGCTTGAGGAGGGGCCTCCAACGGGTTCATCAGTTTCACCCACAGATCTCTCAAAGTCAGAATCTTCCTCAACAACTTGTCTTTGCCGCCTGGCTGCGGTCAAGTTCAGCGGCTGCTCAACCAAATCCTCTTCAGGATCTTCAAAGTGTTCAACGATCCTAACCACCCTGGGTTCTTGACCGCCGCCTTCTTGACCGCTGCCCTTCTTCAAGTTTTTGGATGTTCCGGCCATGATAGATGGGTGCCCTCGAGCTCCTGGTAAGATGAATTGAGGGGTAAGAGCGTTAATAAGCTCTGTCATCCCAGGAATCACCGTCATCGGAACACCCAAGGGCAGCCGTATTTGGAATAAGGAAAAAGGGGGAAATCGGATGTCTTCCTCCCTATAGCCAGCCCCGCTCAGTAATAAAATAATCTCTCTCCGACTCAAAGTTTCCCAGAAACTTTCCACTAGTTTATATACTCTCCAGGAATCTCTCGGGTCAGAAGCGAAGGAGTATTTTGAAAAATCCATTTCCTACGGAAAAGGTTTACGACTGCCCTATAGTCCAATGCTCAGAGCCCAGAAGGAGAAAACAAAATAAACGAAAAGAAAAAGAAAAACAAACTTGTTATACCTGCGATGAAGAGGACGACGGAAGGGAAAGAAGAACTCGCCGGAGAACGGAAGGTTCAAAGACTCGGAAGGAGAAGAGAAGGATTTTCTCAAAGCTTAGAAACTTTTTAGGAAACGTAAAACTGAAAATGGGGATATGAGGGGGTATTTATACCCAAAGCGAAAAACTCCCTCCCATTAGTTTTGGGGAGAATTCCCAAAACTAATGATGAGAGAGAGTTTAAAATTCGAAACTGGCGTAACCGCCGGAAAGGATCGAGGCGTCCCGCATTGGGAGTCCGCCCCAGCATTTAATGCCGTAGGCAACTAGCCTTCCACGCGCTGCAAGGGGAATTAAAGAGGGAAATTGTAATGATTACTTTCTGCACCACCGCATCTGCGACACGTGGCCACTACTCAATTCTCCAAAATCAAGCTAAGTACTTGGGATGAGACGGAGCCAATGGAAGCAGCGGCCTAGCGGGCACTAGCATGACCGCCTCATTAGTCTTCCAGCTCACTTTATTCACTAGAAGACTGGGGGACAACTGATGGGCCCAAGCCCAAGCATTAGGCCCAATATCAATTAAGGGTAAAGCCCAACGGGCTAGTTCCTCCTCAGCATCATTACAAAGGGACGGCCAGCTGCGACCCAGCCCAACGGGCGGTCACATGGCCGTTGATCATCGCCAACTACCCAACGGGTAGGTTGCCCGACCGAAGGTGCCTCTCACTGCGCGGTCATGACCCAGCCCAACGGGCGGTCAGGTGACCGTCCAAGATAGGTTTAATAGGAAACCGCCCAACGGGTGGTGCTCTCTATAATGTCAGCCTACGTCAGCGTGACTTCAACTTACTCAAAGGGCGACCAGATGGCCGCCTAAGACTAAACAACTATGTCTAGGCCGCCCAGCCCGCCTTCATGCTTCCTGAAGATCAGAGCAAGGCGGCCAAGTCTCACTTAAACAACTATCAATAAAGAACACCTGCCACGCGTCCAGCATCCCCAGGATTCCTCCAACTTAGTCAGACTAAGTCTTCCCACATTCAAATTGGGAAAGCCACGTCCCTAACAAGCCCTCCTAATAAGGAGGAAAGGATTATGATTCAACGGCTACATGGGACACCTCACCATTGACGGGAGCTATCCACTTCAACCGTCTTCACCAACACTATAAATAGTCTCCTTCTACACCTTTGACAAGGTAATCATTCTTTCAATATTCATTCAGTCACACTTATTTTGCACTCACGCACTCACTGCGTATATCTGCACATGTGAGCAATCCTCTTTACGTTTATCACAGAACTAATTAGGGTTCCGCAGCTTTATTCCTACGGAATACTTACTCTCATGCCGGAGCGTACGAGCGAGGCCCACGCCTTACTCATCACTTTAGGTGTTTCTTTGCTACACAGGTAATCGCAACAATTATAGTCGGAGCCATTATCGTGACTACACGTGGATCAAACATTTTCGGACGCGATCAGTGGTTCCGTTGCCGGGACCTTTTTTCCGATTACCAAATTATAGCAATGGTGACTGAAGAGAATCCATCCCATCATTCCCACCATTCTCACCATTCACATCATTCCGAGGATTCCAACCGTTCCCATCATTCGGATCACGGGATTCCCAACGGGGATCTCAATGATCGACGACGGGATCGGCACAGGGATCGCCGGAACGAAGACGATGGTGATAGGGATAGAAGGGGGCGCGACAGAGACAGGAGGCGCCTCCATTCTGCCGTTAACCACGATCGTCACCATTCCAGATGTGATGATCAACGGTACAGAGATAGGGATTTACGTTCCCATCTGGACGAAAGTCGTAGAAGCTCACATCGAGAGCCTTCTTGGTCCACCTCCGTCACTGTAAACCCCTCTGACATTTAGAGAGTAGAGCACCTCAGGGTGCAAGGCGAGCTATTTGCCAGACTGATGGCAATAAACAATGAGCTTTTGAGAAGGGGGCAAGCCCCAATTGACGAAACTGCCATCCTGGGCAATAGTGGCCAGGTGGATCCTCTTATTGGGAGGAAAAGAGGGGCAGATAGAGAGCCCTCAGAGGTTCGTTCACGTCCCCGCCAAGATATCCATGACCGTCTCATGGATACCAGAAGAGGGATTCAAAGCCGTCTGCAGCACGGCAATAGCGGCCTTCCGCCACTAGCACCTCGACGAGATCGGGCAGCAGAGCAAGAGGCTCAAAGCTGAGAGCACCGTCCAACAGCTCGCCATGGAGTATTGTCGAAAGATGATGAGATAGCCGACCTCAGGGAGCAGTTGGCCGCCGCACAGGCAAATAAGAAACCACGCACAGGTGGCGGAGACCCTTTCATCCGACGGGTGAAAGATAGCCCCATGTCCAGCAGAATCAAATTCCCCAAATTTGATAAGTATGATGGCTACTCCAACGCCCTCAATCATGTAGTCTGCTATGAGGAAGAAATGAGCGTGGTCTCTGACGACAGCGCGGTTAGATGCTGGGGGTTTGTGAAATCTTTCTCAGGGAAGGCCATGAAATGGTATGCCCAATTACCAGAAAACTCTGTGGATGGCTGGGACTCTTTCAAGAGGATGTTCCTCAAAGAATTCAAGTATACGGGCGACTTGCCCAAGTAGGAGATCGACCTGGTCAATATCAAACAAAAGGATGGTGAGACCAACTTGGAGTATTCTGAACGCTTCAAAAAGGTTCATGATCAGATCGATGGGGTCTCAGAAGATTTCGCCATTAAGTGCTTCCAGGGCGGTCTGGCCCCTGGTAGCATTTTGAAAATTGAATTTGCTTCTCGCATGCCTGAGGACAGGAGCGAGATGTTTAAAAGGGTGAAAAAGATCGCCTCAGCTGAGGCCCCCAGAGCCAAAGAAGAAAAGCCGGCTAAGAAGGTGATGACCGCCACGCCGACTGAAAAATCAAGAACAAAGCCTCCAAGGAGGTTGATAAAAAGATTGAGAAATTCACTCCCCTGAATACCTCCAGGGAGCAAATCATGATCGCCCTTCAGAAGGAGGACAAGCTACCAGAGCCCAGGGCAATGAGCAACACCTCCGCAAAGAGGAGGGATCAGAACAAGCATTGCAAGTACCATGGGGAATATGGCCACCTCACGGAGGATTGCTTGTCTCTCAAAAGGGCGATCCAAAGGCTCATCGACCAAGGGTCATTAAACTAGTACAAGGCAAAAGGAGGGAAAGGCAGGGGGAAAGAAAAAGTCACTGATGATGACCACTCCGACGACCAGCATGCGAAAAAGATCATATATACCATCAACACGGAGTACCCTAGCACCAACCAACTGAAAAATCAGATTAACAGTCTGATTAAGGCTAGAGATACTCCCACCTTGGCCTTAGATAATGAAGAACCTATCACTTTCTCTCCAGGAGAGATGGCTGCAGGGAAGTTCACCCAAGAGCAACCCATTGTTATCTTTGCAACCATATTTGATATGGAAGTACGGAGGGTGCTGATTGACACTGGTGCAGGGAGGAACATACTCTTTTACAGTTGCTTTTTGGCAATGGGGTTGACTGACGCCCATCTCAATCCCACCTGCACCAAGCTTGAGGGCTTCAAAATGCACCAGGTGTCCGCCAAAGGAGTCATTGAAATAGCAGTCACTATTGGGCGAGGAAGGACGGCCAAGACGGCCAACTTGATATTCATGGTGGTCGACATAAAGGCCGCCTACAATGTGATTTTGGGAATTCCAGCCTAGTGTTCCTACGGAATGCTGGTCTCCATCCCCCACCAGTGCGTGAAGTACCCAACTGATCGTGGAGTAGGCACCATCCAGAGTAGGCCAGAAACCATCTTGCAGCAGATTGTCCGGACCAAAAAGGACAAGCAGAAGCTTGTGGTGGCCAATGATGAGGAAAGGGTCACGGTGAAAAGATCCAAGACCGTGGAACAATTGGCCCCCACTAGCAAGGAGATCTGCACAACCTCCACACCCACTGATGTTCCTCCCCAGGCAGAGGGACAACCTTCCCAGCAATAGCAACCAGCTCCTGGCCCAACTCAGAAAGCGGCCAGGGAGAAAATGCCCCTAGAGATTGAAACCATGGAACCTAGGGAGCAAACAGATCTGGATCAAAGCGC
>JAOWAN010087115.1:0-10054 GCA_028566635.1 Lobelia cardinalis
TGGCATTTGACAATTTAGCGACGCCGTCTACCAGTATAGCGACGGACACCGTCGCTAACTAGCGACGCAACTATTCCGTCGCTAATTGTCTCCGTCGCTAAATGGCCATTTTCTAGTAGTGTTAGTAATAAAGAAAGACTATTTAATAATGATAAATCTATCGGTGAAATCGGCTTTACCACTATCTATGCTCAAGCTCTTATCAACGTGTGGGAGATACAGGTTCTTGGCGGCGAATCTAGAAGTTATCAACTACCCCAAAGGTGATATTTTTCTTATGGCGAGCTTGTAAGGGGTTACTACCTACCATAGAGTTGCTTCGAAGGAGAGGGATGGAGGTCAACGAAGTTTGCCCAATCTGTCGTAATGCCTCGAAATCGTCTGATTACATCTTGGTGGAGTGTCAAGCTGCTCAATCATGCATGGTGAGGTGCGGAATAGGTATTACGGATGGGGTAATTTGTTGCTGGAATGGATCGAGCAGGTAAGCCAGAATATTGCAGGTGTGAGCATAGAGGTGATTGCTCTGCTATGGAGCCTGTGCAAGCATAAGAATCAGGTTATTTGGGAATTAAAATGGTCGACCGATGTGGAGATTATTGCTTGGGGAGCAGCAGCCTTGGAGAGCTGGAGGGAGGTTCAACGGGTGGATTTCGAGCAGCAGTAAACGGTAGGAAATGGAGGAGCAGTGGTGTGGGAAAAGCCAACAGTGTGTAGACTTAAATGTAATATTGATGGAGCATGTTTTGCGGCTGCGAGGAAGGCTGGCTTTGTGTTTGTCGTTCGTGATATCGAAGGATTTGTTCATGTTGCGTTCTGTAAGCAGCAAACTGGAGAGTTCGGGCCCATCGTGGTGGAAGCAATTGGCTTGCGGAAGGTCCTGAGTTGGATTAAAGAAATAGAGTTTTTCAAATTGATTTTGAAATGGACGTCCAAGAAGTGGTGCGGGCAGTGAAGGGAGAAAGATGCGATGATTCCCTATTATTAGACATCATTAGAGATTGTATTTCCTTGTTGATAGATGTTTCAAATTCTTTTATTTCGTTTATTAGACGATCAGCGAATCGAACGACGTATAAACTAGCTAGAGTCTTCGTTTCTATGTCTGATTGTTGTAGTTAGTGTGATTCTATTCCTATCATCCCTAGCGATGTAATTGACGATATGATTAATAAAATCGTAACGCTTCCTTCAAAAAGAATGATAAATCTATCAATATTTATTATTTTTTTAATATATATTCACAAGTTTAAAAGAACATTGAACGAGGGGAAGAAATACTTTTCGCATTTATATGCACTTAATGCATTTGAAAGCATGGCTAGCATCTGTTCACTTTAATCCTTATTCTGATTAATGTATTGCTAAATGTGGTAAAGAGAGGTTCAGTGCATTTAGATGATACTTCCCCCTCTCATTTATATTGATCAAATTTTTTTATTTTTATTTATTTTATTACTTTAAATTTTATTAAATATTTATCGTTTACTTTTTTATTCTACATCTAATTATATAATATCCTTGCAAAATAAATTAATTAAAAAAAAAATTTAATTTAGTCATATGCATGTTGAAATATAAATTTATATACGTGTCATTAAAAACTAGAAATATAAATTAATATACATAAAATAATACATTCATCAAATATGATAAATTAATAAAATAAATTTGTTTAGATTACCACAATTCTAAAATTTAAATATTAAAAAGTAAATTAGTTTGATATTATCTAATACTAGTAAAAGCTCGTGTCCGAGGGCACGTGGCGTTATTTTTAAAAAATATTAAACAATAACAGAATTTTTAAATAAAAAAGAAAAATTAATTAAAATTATCACCTAATAAAAATATTTAAATTTTATAAATATAAAAAGAAAAAAAATATGCTTTAAAAAAACTATTAAAAAAAAAAACCCAACAACACCCTTTCCCACCCTCAAACACTTTCTCTTACATACCTACACATCTACATTTTTTCTTACACACCTACATATTCACACTTTTTTCTTACATACACACTCTGACACAAATCTTTTATTCATTACTATTTATTTGAAGTGGACCCTACAGCTCTCATTTATACTATAGACAGTAAAAAAGTTTTTAAATGTTGATTTGTTAAAGCCATAATTGATGCAGATCCTGAATGAATCTCTCTAATTTTGGGGAAAGTTTTGTTTTATTACCCTACTATATAAATTAAATTAAATACCAAAAAAAGAAGGAAAAAAAAAACGTGTGGTAATCTTTTAAAAAAGTAGTATCTCGTCTGCTACTGGACAGGGAGAGTGGGCCATACACACAACAGAGCTGTTTCTTTTTGAGAGGAGACGAACAAAAAAAAAATGGAGAGCAACGGGAATGGCAATGGCGTATCGTCGGCGGCGGCGGCGACCGTGAAATGGGGGTTCAAAGAGAACAAAGAGCTGCATGCAGCCGCCGCATTCACCGTGCGAGACGTTCTGGAAACGGTTTCCGAGAAGCTGAACGAATCGCTGGTAACTATTCATCTCGGCCGCGGAGATCCCTCCGCCTTTCCGTCGTTTCGGACCACCTCCGTCGCCGAGGACGCCGTTGTTGACGCCGTTCGCTCCGCTAATTTCAACTGCTATTGCCCTGCCGTCGGGATTCTTCCTGCTAGGAGGTATACATTTTTCTAGTTAATTAATTTCTCTTATGCTGGTGCAACGTCTGTAATTTGTCTTATGTGAATGTAGAATTCCATGTCTGATAACGTACACTATTGCTATACATTGGTCTATGTTTCGGAAATTCAAGCATCAATCTTGAGTTTATGTTGGACTTGTGATTTATGAATTCATAATTTTTGGCTTTATTTTATAGTTCTTGGTCCCGGATCGACTAAGAGCTTTGGAATGTGCCGATGAAAGAGTTCAATTTCAAAAACCTAACTATAAATATTTGATTTTTTTTTATAATCATTATTTCAATAGAATAAAGTTATTATATTAACTCCACAGATTTCAAATCACGTAAAACCAATTTTTTTTCTTTTCAAAATATGATACTCCATTGTTTCATAAACATACAAAGAAGTACGAAACAAAATTAAAAATTTGCACAAAAAAAAAAACAAAAAATTTAGCATGCATGAGAATATCACTTTTGTCAATTTTGCACCAATGTAGTAGGACTTTTGTCACCAATGTGCAGAGTGAAGATTCAGATTATGTCATGACTCAAAAGCACAATGATTACATCCAATGCTTATGTAGCTTAACTTTTAGCATCCAATGCTTTTGCAGGTCTGTTGCAGAGTATCTGTCTCGAGACCTTCTACACAAGTTAACAGTTGATGACATTTTTCTAACTTGCGGTGCACATCACGCAATTGAAGTCCTACTAACAGTTCTTGCTACCCCTGGTGCTAATATATTGTTACCTAAACCTGGATATCCATTTTATGAAGCTCGAGCTACATTTAGCCATCTTGAGGTCCGCTACTATGATCTTCTCCCCGAAAAGGGATGGGAGATTGATCTTGGCGGTGTACAAGCTTTAGCAGATGATAAAACTGTTGCTATAGTTATTATAAACCCTGGAAATCCTTGTGGGAACGTTTTCACTGATGAACATTTGCAAAAGGTAGTCTAAACCATTTTCTGTAAACTACGAATCATTTTACTTAAGTATCATAATTTTGTAATAGTATTGATGATTGCTCTTATTTTACTGCACTGGTGGTTGCTACATCACTTTTCATCTCTTATTTTCCACCCCCCCCCCCACCCCCCTAAAGATTGCAGTTACAGCAAGAAAGCTCGGAGCTCTTGTGATCTCAGATGAAGTTTATGGACATCTCTCATTTGGAAGTCATCCATTTATTCCCATGGGCCGGTTTGGATCAATTGTTCCTGTCCTCACAGTTGGGAGCATATCAAAGAGATGGATAGTTCCTGGCTGGCGGCTCGGCTGGATATCAACTAACGATACAAATGGCATCCTTCAGAAATCTGGGGTATCTCCCATTGCCTCTTTAATATTTGCATGTTTATTATCATCAAATCCCTATCTTGTTAGGTTCTCATACTTGTCCACTAAATCATGGACAGGATAAAATACTATGAAGAAAATGAAAGACAAGGAGGGGCATATATTTGCTCAAGTGCATGATAATATAATTGTTTAGTGCCATTAAATATTAATTAACAGCCTTTGATTCCAGAAAATATAACCAGAACCGTACCCTTTTCCAGTTCTCAGTATTTGCCGCAAGCATTGCGTAACAAATAAAGCAGCCAGCCTATTTACAGACTCTCACAATATGTATACTCAGCACAGCAACCTATGTTGTCAAATTTTTGAGCATGCATATTTACTAGCAAAGACACACCTATAATATACTGAAATAAAGGGAGAAAAATATTTCTTCTCTTTCTGTTTCTTTACTTTGGGCCTATTACTTCCTCTGTCCCACTTCAAGAGATCCAATTTGACTGAAAACGGAAATTAAGAAATGAGTTGAAAACATGGAAATATTCTTAAATGCTCCCTTACATGAGGCCCACATTTATTCTTTGCAAAAGGTGGAGCTAATCTTGTCCAATAGCTTAAAAAGGAAATGTAACTCTTCAAGTGGGGCGACCCAAAAACGAAAGTGTATTTCTTGAAGTGGGATAGAGGGAGTATTTCTTATTCTATACTTTTATATTTCCTATTTCTTACTCTAGGCTTATTATTTGTTATTCTATATCTATAATTTTATATATCCTAATTACCGCGTGGTGTCTCCAGATTGTTGAATCGATTAAGAGCTGTCTCAGTATCACAGCAGATCCGGTCACTTTTGTTCAGGTATTTATTCAGTGATGGTCTTTTCTTGAGCACAAGTTGACCATCCCATAAATTTATCATTTCTCATATTGTTTTGCAGCAACATTTGCTTTCGCCTATTGTTGTAGTTGTTGTTCACTTCGAAATACTTGAACTCAAACTTCCACCAGCATTTATGTGATGATACGCACTCACGATCAGCATTGAGCAGTGGGCGCCTGTCACACACACACACACACACACACACACACACCACTACCTAGGGTTGTTAACGGGTCTCCTCAAGCATTCATTTGCTTATTCTTGATTACCGTTGCTTTGTGAGTGATCTAAGCTCAAGTAGTCTGAGGATTCTCACTAGCTTATTTAGTGAGAATTTAGGCTCAATATTTGCTATGTATTTTACAAGCTGGTCTTAAGTCAGTTTCAGCCAAACTTGATTGATTTGACTTAATTCACAGAATATAAAGCACTCAGATTGATAGCTTCCTCCACCACTCACTGAACCACAAGTGATTCATCTGGAGAATGGGAAGCAATAAAAATTTTGCATCCATGTGAATGTGAAATACTTTCCAGGGAGTATTATGTGGTGGAAGATAACTCTACCTTTTTTGTAGCTTGGACTAATTCCTTTTAAATCCTGAATGACGGCAGAAATAAATTAATCTCGATCAATTTTTTTATGATTCAATGTTTTTTTCTAAGCTGAATTTTCTCTTCCTCTAGCTCTCTCCCCTCCATCCTAAAAATAAAACTGAAAAAAGTCAACAAGGAGTCTGTCCAGTGGACTGGTAATTGCTAACAAACATTAGTGCATCATTTGTGCATCTGCATCCATGTATAAAATCATAGATTTTCTGCTCAATTCATCATTAAGTGAAATAGGCAATAGAAGAATGACAAAGAATAAGGAAGTTCTTTGATTCATGTACCAGGGAGCAATACCTCAAATCCTAGAGAGAACGTCAGACGAATTCTTCCTGAAGATTAACAAAACTCTGGGACGAGCTGCGGGTATATGTTATGATATGCTTATGGAGATTCCTTGCGTTACTTGCGTGCAAAAACCAGAAGGATCCATGTCTACCATGGTAAACCCTTGCAACTTGTTCGGTAGATACTAAAAGTTTGATTAAAAACCATTTAGCCTGTTTAAACTCTTGGTTCCAGGTGAAGCTAAACCTGTCATTACTGGATGACATGACTGATGATATGGATTTTTGTACCAAGTTGGCTAAAGAGGAGTCAGTGATTATTCTTCCAGGTAAGAAAAACATTTCTCTGGACTACTTTTTGCATGTGTCATTGACGTTCCACTGTGTTATAAATTGCATGTTAAACGTTGAAATTGAGAAGAAAATAAATGTTTGAACTCTTTGCAGGGGTTGCTGTGGGACTGAAGAATTGGGTCCGAATCACTTTTGCAGTCGAGCCAACATCTCTAGAAGAAGCCCTTGGGAGAATGAAAGCATTTTGCTTCCGGCATACCAAGAAATAGAGAATATTTTAATCTGTACGTCATTCCAGTATATCAAGTTGGTTGAAAAGAGCACGAGTGTTCAGTTGTATCCATCTTGGTTGCGGAACGAGCGCCCTCAGAATCAGTGCAGTGGGAAGAAAACTCTTGTTTTTCCTGTCTGAGAGATTGTATCGAAGAACATCATCCATCATGGCAAATTTCATAAGGTGTTTTCCAAGGGTTTTGGTGATCACAGTGATATATATAAGATGATATGGGTGCTTGTCAGTTCATGTTTAGGATTTTTCATGTACCATGAGCTTCACTACGCTGTGATTGGTGCATATTTTTTTTTTTAAAGAGAATTATTAGTGATTTTTCATCTATCTTCATCGTGACTCGAATCCGTAATTTGATTGGTGCGTGTTATTGTTACTTCCTCCTTCAATGTTATATTTGACTTCGCAGCTCCCCTCCATTATATTTTCAATCAATTTCCCTCTATACATCTTTTGAAAATTTTAGGATCGAGAAAATGTATAATAACTTACCTTAATTATAATATGTTGAAGTTCGTATTAATTTAGTTTAGCCAAGTTCGGATCCAACCAACCCCTGAGCCGCTATTTTGGTAGCATGGTTCTTCCCTTTTTAATATATGAAGTAGTGCCGCTATTTTTAAATATATATATATATTTTTTATCAGGCCACAAACCTATTTGGCTTCCCAAAAACACCAAATTTTTTTCTCAATTCTGAATTAATAATTTACATCGCTGCTGAAATTTATGTCAATCAATGCTGGAATATAAAAAATAAGAATGTATTATGTGCAGTTATTTAACTATTATGTAAATTTAAGGATATCATAATGTGTATTATTTGTTTAACAATATTTCATTAGTCAATTATGAAATTTTTGAATATTGTAAATATCAAAGATACTGTGTTCGTTAATTTTTACTAATATCTACATTATGAGACATCATTGTGTGCATTTCTCGATTAATCATACTCGTCTAGTCAATCCTTTATGATAATTTTGATAATGCTAATATTACTGGCTCGGTGTTAATATTAATTAGATTCTTTTGTGTACATTCTCATATGTTATTATGTTGTTTTTGATAAAATAACATGCTGCCGATAAAAATTTGATCGGTAGAACGTTTGAGTCAGAAGTTGATGCATTTGCGTGTTATCAGATGTATGATAAGAGAGATGGTTTTGGTATTAAAAAATGTAGGTCTCGACATAAGAAATGTGATAGTGCTGTTGAGAAGATATTTTCTTGTGACAAACAAGGATTTAAAAATGATAGAGAAACGAAAGAGATCAGTGTTACAAGAAGTTAGAAATCCGAACTGGATGTAAAGCTTGCATAAACTTTAGAGCCGTCGATGATGAATTGTGAACATTTACAGGACATGAAACAGGTCATAATCATGAATTATGATCCAGTTGGGCAATACATTTTACTAAACCGGCTGGTGACATCCTACTCAAAAATCCTCTTTCTTCTTCTTCTTCTTCTTCCTCTTCAACGGCACTTTTGATTCACGCATGCTTTCTTGCCTTTTGGTTGGGGGGTTTTATGAAGTTATCATCATCACTATGCTCTGTCTCTTTCCCAATGGAATTTGCCCAGTCTGTGCAACTTTCGAATCATTTTTTTTCTTTGGTTCTTTTCTCCATACTGCATATATTTTGAAAAAAATTGAACTTGTGAATAATAATAATATTAATCATAATAATGAGGTGCCAGTTGACTTAATTAATATACAAACTTTACTACTATTTTAACTCATTGTGTGTATCAGAACATAATAATTACATCATAAAACATACATAAAGATATCTTAAAATGCACATGATGTGAATTTCAACAAATCATAAAAAGCTTGTAAAATGCACATACGAGCTGATGCCTTATTTTTTTAATATGTTAATGAAGACATTACATAATGCACATACACTATACAAATTATACACATACTAAGCCTGTCAATTTGGGTTAAATGGATTGTAATGGGTTGAGTTACAATAAATAACAGGTTGTAATGGGTTCAACCTATTATAACCCATTTAATTAACCAATCAACTCAATTATGTAATAAATAGGTTAAACTAAAATTAAATTATCATTTGAAATGGGTTGAAAAAAATTAAATTATCATTTATACAATTTTATAATTAAATGGGTTGAAATGGATTGAGCTGTTTAACGGGTTAAAATGAGTTAATGGGTAACAAATTGACAGCCCTTAACACATACTGATTTAATATGGATTATAGCTCGTTTCCTTACAAATCAATAGAATAGCACAACACCCAACAAATTCGAAAACTTTTTTAATGACTATTTTGTATACACTTGTGATAAGGAAATAAGTTAGGTAAAAGCACAAGATTGGGAGAGAGAGAGAGGGAATAGAAACTACGACAAGCATATGCATACTTTTACTTACAGTCGAAAACGAACAAAGTCATTTGTAGTTACTTTATAATGCAAGCATATTTGTATTAAGCCGGACAAGAATACTAAAGCGAAGAGCTTTTCCTCTCCCGATTAACATTTTCGATCGAGATCCTTCAATTCAAACAAAAAGCAGGGCCGGCCCAGACCTAGAGCTGGGCGACCGTTTAGAGTCCAAATTCATAAAGGGCACCAAAAAAAGTTTTATTTAGGTATATATGATAATTTTTTTATTCTATTTGTGTATACGGAACGATAGTTTATCAAAATTATCTCTTATCTTTTATTCAAAATTATCTCATTTTTCTCTTTCACACCATGAGAATCTTGTTGTCTTTTCAAATTATACACTCAATTTTTTAAATTAAAATCAATTATTGAGTGATATTCTCTCTTCTCCAATTGAACCGCAGTTGTGTTCACTAAACTGTTAATATCCGATAATTATGCTGTATTATTTCAGCTTTTATTTAGTTTTATATATTTTTTTACTCAGTTATATATTTTATAGTTTCAAATAATTGGATAGTGAACGGTCGTTGTTTATTATTATTTAATATCCTTTTTTTTATAATAATGTATGAAGATTGGAGCACCCTTCTTTATTCTTTTAAAAATTTTAATCAAGTAATTTTTTTTTAGAAAAAAGGTTTAATGAGATGCAATATATATGTTACAAAGTCATTTAAGTCATCATAAAATTGATTAATTGAAGTACTTTTTAATATTTATAGTATGTTAACACGAAGGCACAAATTTAATTTTTGCCCTGGACATCAAAAACATTTAGAACGGCCCTGACAAAAAGGAAACATGAAACTACGAATATAGAACAAAAAAATATCCCAATATACATTTCTTGAGCATTAATTGACCATCGAATTGAGCAGCAAGCTTGAAGTAAATTTGACCATCTAAATTTTGCAAACAATAAAATATCCCCAAAAAAAGTGATCAAACTATGATTCAAAACTCCACGAAAACAAACACCCAAACCCATAGCTGCATAAGAGCATAAACCGAGCAATCGAAACAGAGAATCAAAAAACATAGCCTTCCTTCCCTTTCTTATGTATATCACTATTTAAATTTATTCATTCTAACACAACATAAAGTCCTCATAAAATATATATAATATACATACAATGAACAAAACACAACATAACGTCCTTATAAAATTCACACAAGAGATTACGCTTAATTTTTTAACATAAATATATATACATTCCCTACTGCACATATATAAGCCTGTCAATTTGGGTTAAATGGGTTGTAATGGGTTGAGTTACAATAAATAACAGGTTGTAATGGGTTCAACC
>JAOWAN010087136.1:0-10051 GCA_028566635.1 Lobelia cardinalis
TTTTTTTTTTATTTTTTTTTTTATATTTTTATAGATATATTGAGATAGAGAGTGAGAGAGAGAGAGAGAGAGAGAGAGAGAGAGAGAGAGAGAGTTGAACTGAATTGAAGACCTCCATTTCAGCTTTATCATGTTTGCTTCAATCAAGTAACTTATGCACAAATAAACAATAAAAAGTTTGATAGCAATGGCATCTACTCACACTTTTGTATCTAAATATCATTTATCCTGTACCTCATACAGTAATGGTTTTTTGTGGCTTCCGTTTAGGGGTGTAGATGAGTTGGGCCAACTCGGGCATTCGACTCGCTCAAGTTAGGCTTGACTCAACTCATGGATATTAGGTGAGCCAAGCTTAGATCTATGGCTGTAGTGTAATATGGGAGCCGAGCCGTGACTCTATGGAGTTCGACTGCGTAGACTCACGAGTCGGTCCGAAGACCAACTCATCTCGCCAATCTGCTAAGTATAGATATTCTATTAACAGTTTTTACCCCAATTCCTAAGCCCTGATTCCCAAAGAACAAAAAACCCAAGACCCCTTCCTCTGTTCCGTCGAACTTGAAGAACCCCTCTCCAATGAAGACTCCATCTGTGGTGGCGGCAGGGTCTGGCTGAACCTTCTTGACATAAGAATAAAGGGCCTTCATAAGATATGGTGAAGATGGAGATGAAGCAATGATTTTCGATTTGAGAAAACCGCACAAACATTTTTGAATTAATGGGTGGGTGTATGGTGTCTGATGTGATGCAATTCCCTTTCGAAGGTGGCTATATGGATGGGAACAAGAAAGAAATGAAGATGGTTGTATGAACGCAGGGTCACCGGCGGTGGACCAGATCTGTGGTGGTGGTGGAGTCAACTATCGAGACACAAGATCTGTTGGGTTTTGTTGCTTTTGCAATTGAAGTTTGCGATATTTATTTATGGAGAGCGGAGTGGTTGCGCTTGGACTGGACTGCTAGACATATGGCCACCTGGGCTTGGACTGCAACTCCATGGCTCGTGAGCCGGTTTTCGGGCAGCTCTATTTGACTCGTGTTTAGGACCCGCGCTGGTGGTTGATCGTGAGCAGCTCGCCAACTCGAGGCTAGGCGGCAGGCCAATTAACACATGGGGTTTCTGAGCTTGGTTTGAGCTCGACAAAGCTTGGCTTTTGTAGGAAATGGATGAGCATCGCTCAAGTTTGTGGAAAACTCGGCCTGGCCCATATACAGGCCTACTTCCATTAATGGGGTTTGCACTCAAAAGACCTAGTGTAGATCCAACATGGAGGAACTGCCGGCATGGCATGATATGAGTATGATTGGCAGTTTGGAGTTGGTTCCTATTCTGCATCTAGGTGTAAAGTCACTGTTACAAGAAAAAACAGCAATTTGTCGAGCAATAGATCTGGAATTCACAAATCTCGGGCTCATACTCTTTCATGAGAATGTCAATTGAGAGCTACAACATAGAAAATGCAAGATTACTCTCGTCCATAGACATATGGCGAAAGGTTAGATCTTCCGGATCTTTTCATTTGGTCTCTGGGGTTGAAAAGAAAGACATATGGCGAATTTGTTAAAATGGAAAGTATGCTGCCCAAAAAGGAAAAGGAAAAAAAAGAAGCAAGTGGATGTTAATTCAGTCTGTAACGAAACAAGATTGATAACTAGGCATAACATATTCAGTGAAATGTAAATCTAACCTGCCAAGAATTGATGCAGAGTACATTGGCATAATTGTGCAACCATGCTTCCACATTCGATTGACTTCGGGGATTGTGCACATCATAGCTTTCTAGATTCCATGTACCGGCCACCATTGCATAAAGCATCGGATTAACATGCCCAATGCTGAGATTGAATCATCCACATATCAACATATTGTCAAAGAAAATGGACAAAGTAAAAATAGAAAATGATAAACATTTCAACAACTACACAAGAAAAGCAATAGTAACTATAGGTACACTAAATCTATTTGTGATGAGACTCTCATTCTACAGACTCTATTCGTCCCGTAAAAGACTTCTGCCCTCAATTATATACTTCCAAAAAAGAGTCCAATGTTAGGATTTCACCGATAAATTTCCACTGATTTTTATTCTCGTCTTTTCCTTTCTTTCCAAAACATAATATTGCTACCACAGTCATAGTAAGCAATTTAGTTATAGTGCAATTTTTATTAAGGTAGTTACAGTGCATTGTTAAAAATGTTTGAATTTCAGAACAAAACTCCTTTTGAGGGGACGGAGGTAATAATAGTTTTTCCCTTCCAAAGTGGGCCAGATTCATTTTCTCAAGACATTATGTTTCATTACCCTTCTTCAAACTAAAAAATTGCACCCTCAGTCTAGTGATTTAAGCTCCTATGGATTTGTCTTCCTTGCAAAAGAACCACTCAAGCACCTTCATGAATCATCTATCTTTGCACTGGTATATTTTCATACTTGGACTTAAACGTCTACCAGTAATAGATTTAAACACCAACCAGTAGCCTACCTCGTTAATGCTAGCTCTCATTCCACACTAACAGGTAGATCATAGAAATTTGGAATCTGATGACATTAAAGAAAATGAAGCCAATAAGCACAATCCGTCATAAGGAACTGAACATCTCTAATGTGATTTCATGATTGATGTTCCAAAACAAATGTTCACTTTGTATTGTACCTTTCCTTTCTGAGAACATCTTTTTTCCCTCAAATGGGACCCACTCTTAAGTGGTTTTTGTCCAAAAGTTTTTCTATCTTCTTTCCATCTTTTCACCACTCACACCTAACATTTGCATATTATTGTCAATTGGCACTTCTTAACCTGTGTGCCAAGTCAAATAGGACAGTTTAAAGTGAAGTGAGTCAAAATTAATGCAATAATAAATTAAATTTATTTCGTACTTGATTGGGAGCCCAGTTAAGAATTTTACAATCGTATGAAATAAAGGATGAAAAGTAACTTTAGATTTATTTCTTAACCTGAAACAATGTACAGGCATTACTCCAAGTACAATCGAATGTTCAGGCAACCAAAATCATTAGAATAGTAAAAGAAAAATCTTGTAAGGAACGGGCCAATTTCTTTTCGATAATGTAAAGAGTGGAAAAGCAGAAAAGAGCTTAAATACTCCAAAATCATCAAAGAACAACTACATTCACATTTCCAGGACAAAGTAATTCAATGTTTCTATCACTTAACAAGAAAATCCAATTCTTTTCCACGCTATTTAAAACATAAGGATCATAAAGGAGTGTAAGGAAATAAAATATATAAGTGACCAAAAGGGAGTTTTGTGAATGCCAATCACCATCCCTGACAATTCCTTAAAACTCAAACTCAAAAACACTAAAGGGTCCAAGCATGATTATATTCTCTTCTTTTTCCTCAAATTGCCTGGATTCAATATTCGCCTATGAAATCATGGGCCCAACATTCATATAGCAGATAGCAAATTATTGTAGTTTAATTAATACAAACAAATTAACCTTTGAATAAAAAGCTTATGCCGCACCTTCCATAAGGAAAGGGAAGTCCAAGCAATGCTGACACTGTCGCTGCAAAATCCAGCTGCAAATTGTTTTGATTAAGGATACTCCATAAATAAAACTGTCCTGAATTGAGTAAAATTTGACCTGATCACACACGCATGTAGGATTGATCATTCAAACCTGTTCAATAGAGCTAATGCATATGTTACTTCCATCCTGAAAATGAGAACATGAAATGAACTCTCATTTGCAACAAGAGATTGTAAAGAGGGACTTGAAGAACTAAGTAAACAACAAGCTACAATTAATCCACTTCATCAAGGCAGTTTTACATCCATTAATAATCAGAAATTTGATTATAAGAGCCAAAATGTTCTTGCAGGATACACAAGGCATTCGCTGAAGCACATCTGTACCCAGTACCCACCTAAAGCCACCTTTCAATTTAGTAAAAGTTATTATGACATCTCCGCCAGTTAACTGACTGAAGTAAACTACTGCAATAAATAGAAGGGCACAGAAATAGCAACTTCGAGAGCAGAACTTCGTTCCTATTGTTCGAGTTAAAGGTATGGTCTATCCAAGACTTTGACAAGTCAAATATTTTATTACTCCCTCCGTCCCAAAAAGACCATTTACTTTGCACATAGATTAAGAAATGTCATTAATTACAGTTTAGTTTAAGCAGTTATTCCTGAATTAGCCCTATTAATTACAGTATAACTTTATTGTTTTCCACAATTTTGACATTTGATGAGTAATAATGGTTACAAAAGTGGGGTATTTGTAAAGTAATACTGAGACCATCGGAAAAAGACTATCTGGGTTTCTATTTTGGTTTGTCTCAAAATACTTGTCCACTTTCTAAATATGAAGCGCTTAATTTGCATTAGTTTACTAATAGTCCCTTTATTAAATACCCCATTTTAATACCATTGTTACTCATTAAATGTAACACTTAATAAAAACAACAAATTTAGCTGGCCAATTCAGGAAAAGCTGCTCACGATAGACTGCAATTGATGACATTTCTGGCAGAGCGATTAGAGGGGATAATGCGCCGATTTTTGTGGTGTGGGATCGGGGAGGAGAATAAGGCTCATTTGGTGGCTTGGAAGAAGGTTAGTAGGCCTAAGGAAGAGGGGGTTTAGGGCTTGGGAACTTGGTTATCAAAAACATTGCTCTGATTGGTAAGTGATTATGGCGTTTCCTGCTGGAGCAGAATATTTTATGGCATAGAGTTATTCGGAGCAAGTTTGGTGTGAACCATAATAGGTGGGATGCATATGTTAGTCTTTCCACCTCGTATGCAAGTCCCTGGAAGTTCATTTCTAGTTGTTTTCATCTCTTTTATCCTCATGTTTGTTATGAGGTCGGGGTTGGGAATTGAGTCCGATCACTGGACAGGGAAGTTTCCTCTCGATATCTCTTTTTCTCGCTTGTTTCGGCTTTACAGTGTTCATAATGCGCCTATTGTTGCTTTTCTTGTTCGGGAGGGGGATCATGTGACTTGAAATTTTCATTTTGTTAGGAATCACAGTGATAGGGAATTCATGTCGATTGCAAATATATTCTTACAGTTGTCTTCTTTTCATCTGTTGGATCTTCAATGTGATCGTCGAATTTGGGTTCTTAATCAGACCGGCTCTTTTTCTGTAAAGTCTTTCTCTAAAGCTCTTCATCCACATACACTATTTGACTTTCCTCTTTACCATTTCATTTGGAAGTCCAAGGTTTCATTCAAATACAAAGTCTTTGCTTAGTCAGTGGTCCTTGATCGTTTGAATACTAATGATTGGAGGCAGAGGAGGTATCCGAAGATGTCTATCTCTCCGGATGTGTGTAATGTGTATGCGGGCTAGTGAGTCTCATGACCACTTGTTCATCCATTGCTTAACCGCCCGGAGTCTTTGGAGTAGACTGCTTGAGATCCAGAGTGAGCTCTATCTTATGCCTCGCGGTATTGAGGAGTTTTGCAAGATTAGACATTTGGTTTCGGTCGATCGAGGGATGCTTCTTTGTTGTGGGATTGCGTTGTGTTCAGTTTGCTGTGGAATATTTAGATTGAGAGAAACTCTCGAATTTTCAAAAATCGAGAATTTTTTACTTCCATTGTTGTGGGAGAAGATCACCGGGCAGTCTTCTCTTTGGGCTAGGAGTTTTGGTGCTTTCCAGGGCTTGACTTTTGGGTGATTAGGGTAGAGATTGGAAAGCTCTATAGTGTAATTTCGGGTGTATTTGTTGTTTTCATTTTGGTGGATTTCTTGTTCGCCAATTTTGTATCTTCTTCTCTTATCAATGAAATTTCTTCTTTTATAAAAAAAAAATGCAAAATCAAACATGATATTCTTTTGGGGACGGAGGGAGTATAATTAAGTGCTTCATGTTTAGAGAGTGGACAAGTATTGCGGGACCAAAATAATATAAACCAAGACAGTCTTTTTAGGATTGAGGGATTACGAGAGCCTTATTATCTGCTATTATTAAATTTAAGCTGTTGCAAATATTTAAGCCTTATTTGAGTTTTACTTCTAATGACTTGACATGATGAAGCAATTAAAAATAGGAATTCAATTCCTTTTTCCTGCTGCTATTAGCTATGTTTCCTTGAATTGTGTGATGCAATTAGCTCGGGTCAACTGCTCACGGTTGCCTTGGATTCAAGTCAGGCTTTTCTTTTCATTTCGATTACTATTTCTCTAAATTCAGTCGCTCAGATTCCTTGTTAGCAAAGCGTTAACTAATCAATCAGATGAACCCTCCGTATCGAAGCTTGTTTCCACTGTATCAATTTTGTGTCACGGAAACCACTGATATGACTGCTTTGTTGATGATGACTCTCCCCATTTGACTGAGGTATGCTCTTACGCACTCAAAATGCATTCCACCCTACTCAGCTATTACTACCCTTGAAAAGAAGTCGGCACTCAATCTACTGATGTTTCTGATTTCTAACTCCAATTTATCTGCTCCTATCTGTTCTTTACTAGTTCAATTGTGTCTAATCCAATCCTTAAGTATATATTTGAAGTAGTCAACATCCCAATCAGGATAGCTCTTGAAGATGAGACAAGTACTATTGAGCATTAATGCATTATCAAAATTGAGATTTGTTAACATCTGCCGAAGGTAAATGTGCATAGGGTGTAAGTATCAACTTTAAAGCTAAACACACTGCATGCTACTGGTAACCCAACCAACCCCCCCACCCACCCAACCGGACCCCGACCAACCAATTTTAAAAAGGGGAGAACGGTCATGAACCAGTCCGTCTCATTAACCACATGGTCATCGACCCAGGTATACATAGATATAAGCAAGTTTGATACTGTTGTTCAATGGAAGAGAGGTTATACCATATCTGGTCTACAAGATGAAGTGTCAAACTCCACTGGGATGGACGGTGAGGGCTTCTTCAAACTCATTGCAAAGATTGACGTCTCAACCTGCATAATGTGCTTCAGATTGAGACTGAACTGAATGCTAACTCCAAAAACAGCTTGTGCCTACGAACGCACAACGAATATTACCTCTTCAGCACTTCCACCCCCATGATCCCCATTTACAGTTTGCCCGTGATCACCCATAACAATAAGCAGAGTATTCTCATGCAAACCACCTGGATGAGATTGGCTGCCTAGCACATCTACAACTTTCTGAAAGCGAAAAAGTGATCAGTTGATTCCTTAACAGCAGAAGAGAATTGAAGCTCAAAAGAAATCTTAAATGTTAACTCAAAGCATAATATAATTGCCTCACATAAGACAAATCGGCATCTCAAAGTGAAACCAACACATTATAAGGGGTCAACCAATTTTCACCCCAATGCTTCTGATACCTGAGCATATGCAGTAAGGAGTGTCTATACATAAAAATGCATGAGCACTGGAAACACCCCAATTGAAAGTTGTATCAGTTCATCGTTTAGAAGAGAACCAAGCCAGTTTTTGCAGCAATATTACATCTCAGACTATTCGCTTCATTTTCTCCCGGACAGACAGAAAAATGAGAGAACTAAATTGAAGGAGCATCCCTATTCTGGTAACATTGAGTTATTTCATCTGGGGCAAATGAAATATGTGTGCAAAAGTTAAAACATGAAGGAACAATGAGATTAACCGTAGAAGGCAAGGAAAAATAGTTCATCGAGCAGGACTGGAAGGAGAATTAACGAAATGAAAAACCATTAGTGTTTGCTTCACCTATCATTATAGACAGCACCAACAGCTTCTATAACTGTAAATTCGTTATCTGTATGAATCCTCAATGTAAATCGTTTTAATAGGTGCTGGAGTTTGCAGAGAGAAAATGTAATGATAAAAGCTAATTTTGTATCTGACTGTACACAAATCAAATCGGCCTCTTTTATAATACTAAAGTGATTCAAATGATAATACAGCAAACCAAATGAGATAAACCAAGATAGACATTAAATCTTCCTTCCAGATTCTAAAAGTGACTTGACGTGCAACAAGCAGAAGTTGAAATAACTTGCCTCTAAAATAGCATTGTATTGCTCCAGCTTTTCAATCATTTGACTGGATTCAACACCAAATATGTGTCCAGCATGATCCTGATCAAGGGGAGAACAACATAAATATAGCGAGAAAGATTATCTAATACAACATTCAAAAAGATGCACTCTAGGAAAATATAATTAATGACTTATAAGCGATCAAATCAAGAACGAAAAAGGTAAATAGCCCATCAGCTACATTTGTTATGTAGTCAACTCATCTAAACGCTCAAGTAGTTTACAATCATGCGTTAAAGCTGTTAGAAGTAAATGGGAATAATGGGTCAATATTGGACAGCATTTGTATCTAGGGGGTTTAGTATAATACGTATTTGGGTAGAAGTATTGTTGTAAGGAGTACTCTTTTCATTAAGTCAAATACACAAAAACATTCAGTTTCTCTCCGTCCAAATTCTCTTTTTCCTTATTTGGTCTATTTCATGACTTGGTATAACAGCACCAGGTTAGAGAGACAGCCAGAGAGTTTTGAGAACAAAACTGCAACCCCCATACAAAACCGAGGCAGTCGTGAAATTTGGAGATCCATCGGAGCCCCCCACGCGCCGACAGACCCGTCGGAGCTCCGGCGGAACGTCACCTTCGACGGCACGTGGATCATCTTTCCGGCACCATTTTTTCACGGTAAGCTTGCTTTTGCCTTCTTGTTATGGATCTGTGAGCTGTGTTGTCATTTGGATTGGTTTTCTATGCGTAATTGAGTCGGATCAGTTTGGGACTGTTTGAGTAGCATCTGTTTTGGTTTAAGGGAGTTTGTTTCTGGTTGTTTTGCTTCTTTACTACCATGACTACAGAAGATGAATCCATTCACAATGAAACTAATAGAGGAGCTCATCTTAATTCAGTTCTCGTAATTAGTTCCGTGAAATTGGATGGTATAAACTATCTAGCATGGCCGGAAGTTTGTTTACTCTCCATTCAAACTAATAGGATGCAACGGTTTATTACCACCGGAAGCTACAAACGACCCGAGGAGATCAACCTTGATGATTGGGTATCGGACAATGCCATGGTCAAGACATGACTTCACAGCTCAATGAAACCAAATAGTCGGAGGAGTGTCTTTTTTTCAAAACCGCTCATGAAATTTGGAGTTGTAAATTGGCGTTTTTGCCCCTCAAACAACCCAAGATGGCCAAAATCCACCGTTTCGCAAGCCGGGTGCAAAATTCGAGGCATTCTGAGACAGACATTTTATGGCAAAACTGCAACAAACAAGTGTCGGACACCCTACTTTTAGCAATTTGCATGTCCCCCCACACATCATTGCAAAATTATTTAACACCAACAAATTATATAATCTTACCCAAAAAGGAGTGTGTGTGTGTGTGTGGCTGTGTGCATATATATATATATATATATATATATATATATATGCCCCAACTAAGTTCCTAAAGTTTCGGATTTCTTTCAGTTTGTTTTTAACTCATGATATGATATCTAAAAAACAATATATTGGTTTTGGCCAGATTTTGTTGATTTCGTTCTTCCTGCTTTTTTTGTTGTTCTCTTACATCCACTTGTGTTAGCTTACTATCCTAGCGTGTATCATGCATTTAATAGATATCGAAAACAGGGCAAAAATTCTGACACTTTCTTCAGAATGTCAGAGGTGTGTAGGAGAGAGTCATTGCCAACATGTATCTCTCTGATCGAAGCTTCTTAGCTTAGAACTAATTAGCTTATAATAGAATTTTAATATGGTTAGAAAGGCAGTGGTCCTAAAGTTTGCTTTTGGAAAAATGATGATAGAACAAATCAAAGGGGTTAAATTAAGGAACTGAAGTGTTGGTTGTTAGAGACCTTCCTTCTTTTTATGTTAACAACAATGAAGCATGAGGCCTGATTTCAGCCTCAGGGCATGTCATGTCGCAGGTTTCGCCGAAAACGCAGGTCGGTTTTTGTAGCGTTTAATGTTAAAGGTGTATCAATAGTTAGTCTTAAAACGCAGCATTTTAAAAATCACCTCCAAAAACGCTGCATTCTAAAAAGAGACACTCAATAAACGCTGATAATTAAATGTTGAGGATTGCTAATTTGACTTAAA
>JAOWAN010087147.1:0-10049 GCA_028566635.1 Lobelia cardinalis
CTCTCTCTCTCTCTCTCTCTCTCTCTCTCTCTCTCTCTCTCTCTCTCTCTCTCTCTCTCTCTCTCTCTCTCAGTTAATGGGGTTAATTAACAAAGATGATCGGGGCTCAAAACCAGATCTGAGCTAATGAACGGTAGTCTCAAAACCAGAGGCGACCGATTTCAAGCTAATGAACAGAGCAGAGGTAACCGACTCCAAGGTTCACACATGGAAGTTGGTCCGGTTCAAAACCAGATCTAAGCTATTCCTATTAAAAAATGTTGAACTTTAACATAGGAGTTCCGACTTTCCGTGCCCTTAAAATTCGTAGAAGAGAATCGTTGAATGTACTTCAGCTGACCAGTAACTTGGGCTTACTGATTTCACCTATAAGGGGTGCAAATCTAAAGGTTTCCCCAATATTCAAATTTTCATCCTACAGTACGACGACACTACATTATTCAAGCCTTTGCCAACTGAACTATGCCCCGAGGAAACTCTTTGAAATTATTGATTTATTCAAGTCTTTGCCAACTGAACTATGCCCCAAAGAAATTCTTTGAAATTATTGATTCTTTGGGTGTGCGTGAATGCAAGTGAGAGACTTGCTTTAATTGCAGAATATTTTTCGTGATTTTGACTTATAAGGTACTTTTGATTATTTTCTAAGCAATGAGTAATTCAATGGATTTTAATAGGTTATAAAAGCTATAATACTTAATTTATGATTTAATTAGTATAAAATGCATCCATAAATTAGTCAATAAGAGAAATATAGGTTCAAACAAAACTAAATAGTCTAAATAATATTATTATGATATTCACTAATTGTAACTCTTACTTTATTTTTAGATTCGGTTCACGATAATAAAGATAATAGAAAACTTACAAATATGTACCATCTTCCTAGACTATCAAGTAAATTGTCTATATCTCAATTTAATTTTGTAGTATTTTGTGCTTTTCATATGAATTCGGTATAACATGTATATTGATATATAAATCTTTATGTGGACTAGTATGTGATTATGTGGTGTAAATTAGGATATATGTGCAGATGTACGCTTTGTGTGCTTGAAATCTATTTAGTAGCCGACTATGTTATGGACCCTATCAATGGAGATTGTACATTTACAATGTCCTAAAATCGTTATTTATGGGTCTTCTAATGAAAGATTTATGGGTCTTCCGCAGAAGAAATTATATTGGCCCTACTACAAAGATTATATGTAGTCATAGTCACAGGGATGCTAAATAGAAAACATGTTACATGTTGTATGTGAACATGCTTGTTATGTGTCTTGCCGATTGAATTTTAGATTATTTGCTGGACTCACAGCTCATTCCAAAATTTCTTTTCAGATAAAAATATTTAATCAATGTATGGATCTATGAAAATGCGGCGAAAACTAGTTATAGAAAAGTAGATTATTTTAGTCTAATAATAGTATTATTTGAGTTCGGAAACTCTTTTCAATACATTATATACCTTTCGGATAATTAAGGTTTTGGTTTTAAATATTTAAAATTCTTGGTTTCAGTAAATGTTACTGAAATATGATTTCTTTAGGTGTTATTATGATTCGAAGAATATTTTTATCATTGAGTTATTAGTTTAAGTTTGGATTAGGGCTTGTTTGTCTGTCAGATTTATCTTATAAATTAGTGACCGTTGTTATAGCTTTGGGTTTGAGATTATGACAATTAGATGATATCAGAGCAGTAATTCAGTCGAAAAGTTTTAAGACTCGCCCGTGGTTAGGATCATGAAAATTGATAAATAATTCTAAGTGCCTTGTGAAATTCGTCGAGTGTAAGGTTAGATGATAGGATTAAGAATCTTTAGTTGTATTAAGATAACTAATTATGCTTTTAAAAATTAGAATTAATTGGCGGATAGACTAATTGTTTGTTATCTCGTTGATTTGGTATCGTGGGACGTGGACCACAACCTAGGAAGTTTATGCCGTCAAAACTCTCCGAGAAGGTATCAAGAGAAAACTTGCTGAATGAAATCACGGAGATGCATTATTACACGTTTGCGTTAATCAAAGAGGAAGAGAAGGGAATGCCATGGAAAAAGGGAGAGAGAATTAGAGGGTGAATTGATTATTTTCAAAGGAAGAGTGGCAACCCCAAAGATAAGAATGAAACAATTGGAATAAAATGGTCGTTCAAAAAAGAATGAAAAATTATGAGTTAAGAGATACTAAGTCTATCAATTTGGGTTAAATGAGTTATAATGGGTTGAGTTACAATAAATAATAGGTTGTAATGGGTTCAACCTATTATAATCCATTTAATTAACCAATCAACTTAATTATGTAATAAATAGGTTAAGCTAAAATTAAATTATCATTTGAATACTCTTTCGCACAAAAAAAATATTTTTTACATACTCTAATATACAATTTTATAATTAAATGGTTGAAACGAGTTAAGCTGTTTAACAGGTTAAAGCGGGTTAAAATGAGTTAATGGGTAACAAATTGACAGGCTTAAGAGATACCAATGCTCAACACCAGGAAACTATTAGTGCTCTACATGCGACAATGTTGTTAGTCTGAACACAGTAGTCTGAACACGGTCAACGATAAGTTACAATTAGGGTCGTAAACAAGTCAAGTCAGCTCGTGGATTCGACCTGAATCTAATCGTTTGGATCTGTCTCGACTCGATTAATTTGTAATGCTTTTATGAGCCAAGCCGATGTCAATTTTCAGACTCGTCATATTTTACGAGTTCAACTCGACTTGTAAGGCTCGCGAGTCAGCTCGTTAAGGACACGATAAGGGCTTGACTCGTTAAAGATCGACTTGATTGTCATTAAGAGGTTCAAATTTGAATTCAGGAAATTATTTTACATAAAATGACATGGCCCTATTTTGAATGATATATTTATTGTGCATTTAGTGGAAAAATTGACAGACTTCTTTTATTATTCATACATAGACTCTAATCAGCAGTAATGCTAAGTTGATTATTTATATTTATTAGTGCCTTGCTCCGACAATGAAACCAAGAGATTGCAAGGCAGACTGCTGTACTTGTTGAGACACCACTAATAGCCCGTCAAGACCTTGGGCCTTGAGCCATATCCTTTTTTGGGCAAAACTCGCGAAAACTCGTCAAGATTCGTTAAAAGTCCATCAAGACCTGTTAAAAAGTCCGTCAAGATCCGTTAATGTTCGTAAAATTTATGGCTCGCAAAGTCTAATGAACGCTCGTGAACATCTTGCGAGTCCATCACAAACCAAGTCAAGCCCATTTATTTTAGGTTCGATTCGAATTCATGAAAACTCGACTCGTAATTTTTTTTAAAAGATCGGCTCGAATCCCTAAAAATTTTACGATTCGGCTCATTTACGGCCCTAGTTATAATTGAAAGACCAGGAGTTAGAACACCCGCAAGCACCAACTCTCAATCGTCCGCTTCATTAATGTCATGTTGGGCTGGTGCTGGAGGCGTTCTAACTCCTGTACTCTCAATTGTGACTGATCGGTGATTGTTTTCATACCAGCAACTGTCGCTTGTTGGGCAACATTGGTTCTTAACTCATCATTTTTCATTGTTTTCTGGACGACCGCAGATTTTCTGTGGTCAATGATTTCTTCCAATTGTTTCATTCTTGTCTTTGCAGTTTCCACTCTTCCTTTTAAAATTACCAATTCATCCTCCATTCTCTCTTTTTTCCCTGCATTCCTCTTCTCTTCCTTTTTGATCAACGCCAACTTGCAGTAATGGGTCTCCGTGATTCATTCATCAAGGTTTCTCTTGATACCATCTCGAGGAGTTCTGACATCATAATATTCCTAGGTTGTGGTCCACGTGCCATGATACCTAAACAAAATAGAGATAACAACAATCGGTCCATCCGCCTATTAATTCCTAAAAGCATAATTAGTTTAATACAACTCAAGGTTCTTAATCATATCCTCTAACCTTACGCTCTACGAATTTCAAAAGGCACTTAGAACTACTTATGATCCTAACCCTGGGCGAGTTTTAAAACATTTCGGTTGGGGTAACGCTCTGATATCACCTAATTGTCACGCCCCCAAATCCAAAGTAATGATAACAACCGCTAATTTATGAGATAAATCCCACAGACAAGCAATGTCTAATCCAAACTTAAACTAATAACTCAATGATAAGAACATTCTTCGAATCATACCGACAATTACAATTCTTCAAAAGAAATAATCTCTCGGTGACATTAACTGAAACCAAGAATCTTAAATACTTAAACCTAAAACATTAATTATTCAACAGGTACATAATGTATCGAAAAGAGTTTTTGAACTCAAATGATATTATTATTAGACTAAAATAATCTACTTTTCTATAACTAGTCTTCGCCGCATCTCCATGACTTCATTGCATCTATAAAGAAATTCCAAAATGAACTGCGAAACCCAGTAAGTAATCGAAAATTTAATCGGCAAAACACATAACGAGCATATTCACATATAACATGTAACATATTTTCTATTTAGCATTCTTGTTACTATGACTACATATAATTTTTGTTGTAGGGCCCATATAATTTCTTTCAAGGAAGGATTATAAATCTTTTATTAGAGAGCTCATAAATAACGATTCCAGAACAATGTCAATGTAAAATCCCCATTGACTGGGTCCATTACATAGTCTGCTACTAAACAAATTTCAAGCACATAAAGCATGCATCTTCACATATTTCATAATTTGCACAACACATAATGCTATGTAAGCGGTATGAAACTTGGGAATTGAAGATGGAAATATGTGCGAACCTCGTGTATAAAACACTGTCCTTAAAGTGATAAAATGCCTCTACTATTTACTGCCAGGTATACGGCGTTTCACTTCTAGGATTAGATTAGCACCCGAAGAACTACGATCAGCAACTATCGAAATTCTTCCTTTTGAATTTAAGAGAGTTGTAGAATAGAAATGAGAGAGTTCAAGTATTTTTCGGTGTCCAGAAACACTGCTGGAATACTCCTTTTATATGCCCTGATATGTCCCTTCCAATGGTTGCGATCAAAAGACACAATCATTGAAATTCAAATTTCCAAAAAATTTCGTCATAGCGCTCCAAATATCGCTATGGCGATTTTTCTAAACGACATGTCTTTTGTCCTTTTCAAAAATATTACCGTTGCCAACTTCGCTATAGCGGAATTTTTCGCTAATAGCGAAGTTCCTACGTCAAACCATTCCCCAGGCTCAGACCAAAATCGCTATAGCGCTAAAATTTCGCCATAGCGTCCTGCAGGAAATCGACGCGTTGTTTTTGGCATTTTCAGACATTTCTTTAATCGTCAATATAGGATATTAATCATAATTGATACTTATGAACTCATTTCTTCCTTTAATATTGCCATCTATTTTAAAAAAATTCCAACACATAATAGCAAGCTAGTCTATATAAAAATTTATACATCAACATACATGTTATTGTGAATTCATATGAAAGGCACAAAATACTACAAAAATAAATCGAGATATAGACTACTTACTTGATAGGATGGGAAAACTCATTCGAGAGCTTTCAATTATTTTTGTTACCGCGAACCGAATCTAAAAATAAAGTAAGAGTTACAATTATCATCTACGGCTAAACAGGTTGCACGACATAGTTCATTAATGTCCATTTGCAGTAAAATGGCGTTTTTTGCTTCACGCACTGCATTAGGATGGGAAATGGCAATGAAAGATATGGACAAATTGATGGTTCGCATGAAAGATCTGTAAATTTTGACTCGTAACTCCGAACAAAATGAAGGTAACCAAAGATCAAAGACGAATTTTGGTCTTCAACACAAAAGGAAATCCGGAAAAAAAAAAATCAACGAACACAAAAAATGCAAAAATTGCAGGTATGACAATTATATATATATATTATAAAATTCTTTCGAATTGAATTTCACATTTATGCAGGCGTATTGGACATCTGTTAAATACGTGTCCCCAACTTGCATCTTTGACCGATGAAAAAACCGAACGGAACCACAAGTACTCGAGCGAATATGTTAGTCAACTTAGTAAAATTAATGAGTATACTACGTGCGCCGCATCGAACATGACTTTTAGTGAAAATCATGTAATTTTACTCAAACGATGATATAATTTTGTCAATTTTTCCATATAGGTTTTTCTAATTTAACAATCTATTTTTGAATCTAGAGGGACGGAGATTTGTCAACTCACAAGACTTGAGGCACCCCCACGTGTTTTGTCTTCAATCCCACCCAAGCAATCTCCAACCAACGTAGTTTTCCAAAAACATTGGGATAGGTCCAACGAGGGTCATCTTAGAAATAATTATATGAGTTTTTTGTAATTTAAGTATATTACATTTTATACTGAATTGTCCTAATAATATATTACCGCTATGATACAACTTTGTGTCAACATATTGTAACAAACTTTACCTATTGAAGTACAAGAGTATTTTGAAAGGACTTGGAAATTCCTCGTCATTTAATTGAACACGGTTGTGTTCACTCTCGGGCCTATCTACATCGACGTGTCTTCGAGGGAGCACACGATCGTGTCTCTTTACTGGGTTACGTATCTTTCATTTAACACAGTCATGTTGCAGGAGAGAGAGAGAGAGAGACATTTGATAGGAGATGGGCGAGAGAACAGAGTCGAGGTAGAGAGAGACAGTAATGAAAGGTCCGAGATTAATTAAGTTTATATTCTTAATTGGGTATGGGGATTGAGTTTGAGTTTTAAAATCATGGGTTTGAGTTTAATTTTAGTATTAATTAATTTAATTAAAATAAATAATCTTTTTAATTTTAATTATAATTTATATTTATTCATACTAAATAAACTATAATATTAATTTATACATATTAATTAAAATGAATAGATTTAAGTTATAATTTTATTTACTATTATTTAGATGACTGGATGGAATGCAGGTGCAGGTGCACCAACTAAATTATCAAAAACCGTATCAATACTCAAAATAGACATTTTGATGCCAGTAGCTGGAGTTGCTCTAAAGCAGGCACTCAGTCCGTCTGTCTAGCTGTATAACCACTCCTTCGTGGCTGTTCTCAAGGTTCCATTGACAACAAAATACACTGATTCATTTCAGTGCTAGTAAGAGCGAGCGAAACATGGGA
This sequence comes from Lobelia cardinalis, assembly GCA_028566635.1. Classification (NCBI taxonomy): domain Eukaryota; kingdom Viridiplantae; phylum Streptophyta; class Magnoliopsida; order Asterales; family Campanulaceae; genus Lobelia; species Lobelia cardinalis. The sequence continues at coordinate 7,105 of JAOWAN010087147.1, forward strand.
CGTAAAATTTAGATTTATAACAATGACATTGGGTACTGGAAAATTATGGCTACAATGATTGATAAAGACCCTAACAAAATGAATCAACTGTGGACTTCACAGCTTATGAAGCCTAACGTACTCTCAAAATAAAAATAAAAATTGAAGGGCTCATTGTTGTTTCTTTCCTATGAATACATTCCGAATGTAAACAGAACAACTTTATTTGATCCTGGTTCTCATATTCTCTCTCCATTCCCCACTACATAGACCTCATCGGTTCTGAGAGTTTAAAAACCTTTGCACTTGCAAGGTTAATAATGCAATGTGCCTTCAACTGCCGGAATATTTCTAACAACAGAAGCATTAACTCTTGCTACATAGCTTTCAACCGCTCCATTTGAGCAACTAAATTATCTGCATGTGATTTGCCTCTCAATAACATATACCAGGGTTGGTAGAATTTCATTCACAGAACTTGGTGAGCTTTTCCATAGTACCTGTTAATAAATGGAGACTGCAAGGCAAAAATAGACATCAAAAAAATAGTAGTACATAGTAAAAATGGCCGCTGACCCCAACACAAAACATTAATCCACACTTAACTTGCATCACAGGAAGAAATTACCCAATTACATTTAACAAAATAAGGTTAAGGTGTTGTTTGTTTATTTTAGGTGCTGAATGCCGAAGTCTAGAAACAAGTTTGAATGTATCAGAAGAATTAAAAAGTAGCATCTGAAAGCCGAATCAGTAAAACTGTTCGGATACTGAACTGAATGAATTGTCTGAATATTATATATTGTCTATTTTACACTTTCATAGAGCTTGTTTGTAGTTTATAACTGCTGAAAGCAATATAAATATATTTTCATTCTAAATTGATTGTTTATAAAAAAATAAAAATTATAATATATTTATTATGTATATTATATAGCTCCTTAATTATGTATTACCTTTGTCCTTAATTATAGTCTAATTTAGTATTGATATTATTGTTTGATACATAGTTACTATGTTTTAATTTCTAAAAATTATTTCTTTTTATGATTACCAAATAAATTACTAATCATATTCTAAATGAGGCATATTGGTACATTTATTTTATAGATACATTTCGTATTCTTATCTAATTTCAAAAGAAAAAAGTAAAACGAAAAAAGTTCTAGAATAGAAAAGTAAATTCATAAGAATTAATTTTCGAATAAAGTAGTAGAAAAAAAATAGTTTTAGTTGATATATAAAACACAAACACAAATACAATTCCATTTTATTTTATTTTATGCATAAGAACTCAAAATAATTTAATGTTATATATAAAAGTTGTATTATATTTAGAATATTGCTTTAAATACTCAAAATTTTATTGAAATTATGTTTAAAATTTTAAGAACATAAATTTATTTTAAATTTTATTAAATTAAATGTACAAAGAAAAAAAGAAAAAAAACAAATAAATGTAATAAATTTAAACAATTTTGAAGAGGATAAAATTATCCAAAAGATGTTTCGGATGTAGGTCTTACCTATTCGGCTTTAGTTTTAAAACTGATCGGGTAAGACACTTTAAGCTGCTTTCAGATCTCAAAGGAAAAAATTATCAAACGGTCTAATTTCTAAGTTTTCTGATTAATTTACACAAAACCCCCTTTCAGATGTTCATTAAGCTCAAACAAACAGCACCTAAGAAGAAACAAAAATAAAAGTGGCTGTTCGTGAATATCTAGTTCTCAAGTTGGGAGGATGTTTACATGTTCCTACATCAACTAGGTTTCTAGTTGATCACTTCTAAATTAAACAACAAAACTGAGGGTGATGCTGGAGATAACCCAACATGATACTAGCATGATTTTGAGCTTGAGGGTGAAAGAATCAGGACAATGAAAATTGGGAACAGATTGTGAGATTCTAGGCAAATAGCACTACTAGGCCACCCATCTTTCCAGGATCATTCACCTCAGCCTTGCCACTCAACTTATTTCCCCGTTTGCTGGGTCAGAATGTCAAATATCGATTTCCACTCCCCATTGACAACAAAGAAAGATGGACCACTCACTTGGTTAATTTCAGTTCTGTACAAAATTTTGGACTCGGGCAATACGGAATTGTACATATTTTTCAGCACAAGCGAAATTCATGAGTACGGGGTAATTTGCATGCGCAATTGAGTTGAGTGCCAAGGCAGAAAAATACGAGCGTTTGGTGGCCTGATGGTAATAATTGCAGAAAAATAGCTGCCCAAAAAGTGCATTTTACGAGCTCTTTTTATGTTATGGTTCTCAAAACAATCAGGTTTTTCTATCAACCTCTTGATGACCTCTAGGCAACTATGAATCCCCATCCCCCAGGACCACGGGTACTCTAGAGCAACTCATAGTTCTATCACGTTTTCAGAACATCCAACAAAGACATGTGAACTTCTTTCTATGGTTCTACCACAGGTGCACCAATAATACAATTATACCAAGTTACAATCATCCCTCATGATTTGAGCTTAGACAAGTTTAGTCAAGTATCTCATACGACTCATGTAAAATAGAGAAGCGTCCAAGGTCTGCTCAGGAATGCTGAGTTTTTTCAGCATAATTTGTTTTATTTGAATGGAGTTATCCTTAGGTGTTGTTTGTTTGAGCTTAATAAACATTTGATAGGGGATTTTGTGTAAGTTATTCGGACAACTGAGAAATTAGACTGTTTGGTAATTTTTCTCTTTCAGATCTGAAAGCAGCTTAATATATCTTAACCATTCAGCTTTCTACATCTGAAACTCTTTTGGATAATTTTACCCCTTTAACAAATATTTAAATTTCTTATTTTTCTTTGTACATTTAATTTTATAAAATTTAAAATAAATTATATATCACTTTTAAATATAACATTTTTGAGTATTTATGCATAAAATTAAAATAAAATGAGATTATATTTGTGTTTTATATGTATCAACTAATATTATATTTTTATTCTAC
>JAOWAN010087158.1:0-10049 GCA_028566635.1 Lobelia cardinalis
TTGGACGGATTCCGTCCAAAAAGCCTTAAATTGCAACAAAAATGCAACATCAGAGCCTAAATTGCGAACTTTTGAACTTGGGAGCCTAAATTGCGATTTTGGGTAAACAGTAGGGCCTAAAACACAATAAACCCGTAATGATATTAGCATGGGACCCTATTTTGCTATGCCAAAATTATTATTATTGTAACTCAGATAGACAAATGAGTAATATTGGACTTACAACCACACAAAAATTGAATAATTGTTAAATAAATTAACTCACTTAATTTCAAATCATCCAAGGCTTGATCAATTGAATTTAAAAACTGGTGGGACATATTTGATTGATTGTTGAATCTTCTGTTTCAATTTGTGTCGAATTTTCATCTTATTTTTTATAAAGTGTCATCATAATTCTTCAATTTTATTCTCAAAATTTGAAGCTTTAAATGAATAAGATGCATATAATTATTTTTAAAATTTATATAATATAAGATGCGATATTATTTTGAATAGAAAATTTGACCTTTCAATTATATGTCGAGAATTATTCGAGAAAAAAATTTGGTCAATTTCTATAGAAGGATCTAAATAGTATGAGATATAATTATAGTAGATATTCGTAGTATCTCCTATTTATCGTAGTAGATTACTCTATATAATTTATTTATTTGGTTTAAAACTTTATTTCTATGTCTAAAATACTTTACTATAATTATCAATAAACATGAGTTACTCTATTGTGCATTACTCCATTCTATCATGGTATTAGGCCTTCTGATCCTACGGACATTCTCTCTTTCTCTTCTAAACACTATCCCTAGCCGCTATGCTAGTCTATCCTAACCCTAATTAGGATCGTCGCTTTCCATGGCGGACGTCTCTAGCTCAAACTCCTTTATTTTTTTTTTCTCTCTCACTAGGACAAACTCCTCCTCCTTTTTCTACTCAAGAGGACAATCTCCTCCATTGAATTTTTGATTAAAGTATAATCTCCTAAACAGTTTTACTTTTAATATCAAAGGACAAACTCCTCTACTATTATTTCTTCCTTTAAATTCTATCTTCTTTCTACTATCTCTTTCTCTCTTTAAAATTCTACAAAAGATTTTTTCTATCTGTTTTTCCATTAGTTCTACGAATTGTGCCATTCTTTAAGAGATTTCTTCAAGTCACGGTTCTTTACTCTTGTCGTATTTATTGAACCGAGTGTTTTTGCAAGAAATAAATGAGCATTCAATATCACTTGGACTCTCTTATATATACGATCAAGATTTCACCTTCGTTCGAAGCTTAATCTAGAGGGCAAATATAATATGAGTTATAATTATAGTAGGTATTCATAGTATCTCTTAATTATTATATGATATTACTCTATATAGTCTACCTATTTAATTTAAAATTTTATTTCTTTATATAAAATTTTTATTATAATTATTAATAAATTTGAATTGCTGTATCAAACATTACTCCATTTTATGAATTCCATAGTGAGTTAGCCACTATCTGCCGCAATATCCCATGGGGAGACTCGAGGGAAAGGGTAGTTGGACTATGAAACTGTCGAGTGACTTCAAGGAATTTTCCTCACAATTCCTTCCAAGGTCACTAATATTTAGTCACTGGTTTAATTCGACTGCGTTGACCAAAAGAAATTTCTTAGTACGCGAATCTTAAAATTTGACATCTAATTTTTTTTTTTTAAAATAATAATAAAGTTTGGATTATAAGTTCTATTTTGTATAATTTTTTATTTTAAATTTTTTATAGGTCTCATTATTTTCTTTTTATTTTCTATCACTTTTTCATTTTAATTATTATAAAAATAAAGACAAAAATTACTATAAAATTAACTTCTGATCCAACCTTAAATTTACATTAGAAAAATTGAAAATGATTATCCTATAAGAATTAATAATGCAGCTATATATTGGAGTATCGTCTCTACACAATTAACCCCACAATTTATAGAATAATAAATATATATTTGATCTAAAATATAGAACTCCATTCGTATAGTAAAATAAGTTTTGTTATTAATTGTTTGGGTTAACTTGACTCAATTTAATCGAATTAAAAAATTACTTAATATTATGGAATTATGATAAAATATGCAATTATTACTTACTTGTCTAATAATATTTTACTAATTAATCAAATTTGAACATTAATAAAAAAACAGTTTATTTTTTATTGAAGGTAATAATATACTCTTCCACATCTTAAGATTGTATGCAAGTTGATGGGATATTCCAAATATCACGGATTCAAGAGTGACCTCTATTAGGGCTTGAGTTTTTTTTTTTTTTTAATTTTTTTTTTTTATGAATTGAGCCAACCAATTCAAATCAATAAAAATGATGAGAAAAAAATCGAATTAATATAATGGTTTGATTTCGAATTTTAATTATATTAAAACTAATAATATTAATTTAGTTTCGATTTAGTCGTGATATTACACTTTTGAAACCAAATCGAGCGGAGGCTATATTAAAACTATATATTTATATTTATTTAATTAATTATTAGCGTACACTTATATTAAATATATTTATATTTTTAAATGTTTAATTTATTTTACTATCATATAGAATTTGATTTACTATAATTTTGTATATTGAATCATAAATTTTTTATTATTTATGATTGAAAAAATCTTAACTCTATATATGTGTTCAATATTCAATCGAAATTTGAAGATTACAAACTTTCTTTTTAAAAACTCAAAAATCAATGAAATCGAATTAAAAAAAAAAAACTAAATCGAATAATCAAATTTTCATGTTTTCGAATTGGTTTCAATTTTATAAAATGGTAAAACGAAGATTTAATTTGATTTCGATTTTGATCAAAAGTGATCAAAATTAAACTAAACCGAATCATAATCTCCCTTAAGATGTTTATAAAATGGCCGGGCAATGGTCGATAAGGATCGGCGGCATTCAGTCGGTGTGAGAGGATCAATGGAGGGAGGGGCTATTTTTTGGTATATAATGAGATATTTAGGGGTTCTTTTGTGTTTTATAGTGGGTGAATTGTGGATTGGGCCAGTGTTGGGCTCAATTTGTTAGTGTGTGTGCAGTAGACCCATTTAAACTTAATTTTAGATAATAAACCTTAATTTAAGAAAATATTTAAGAACATAATTAAATTTAAAATTAAAATAATTATTATAATAAAATAAAAACTAGAGTTCTTTTGTAGTTATTTTTATTAGATGTTTGAATATTCTTAATATTTTATTTTAAAATTTTGTAGGTTTCTTAAGAATGGAATAAACTGACAAATTGATCATTATAGATATGAAGATTCATTTTTGGCTACGATTTTACGAAAAAGTAACGCCGTAATTGTCATTAAGGAGCCTTAAAGTAAACAATTACATTTTAATTTCTTATTATTACTTTTTTGTTCACCGTACCCTCGGGCACGGGTCATATACTAGTATATATATATTGGAATGATGCGTAGCTAAGAGAACGAGGTGCAGTGTCTTAACTATTTCATAAGTTACGAGTTCGATTCACATTCAACGTTGGCCGAAAAACCACTAATAACCCTCATTTATAAAAAAAAAAAAAAAAAAAAACTGATGCCTAGTTAAAATGGATAAAAATATACTTGATGGGAAAAAGATTAAATTAGAAAAGTTGTAAATAATGGGCCATTAATAAACTGAATTAGCCAGCTTTGTTTTTATCTTTGTTGATTGGGTTAAAGTTAGATCCCACTTTTTGGGTTGATTCTGTAATAGAATTCATCGGGCAATACCCAAGAAGATAACAAGAAAAATTAAAAGTGATAATGACCTGTGGATCCCATAATTTATTCAGTTTGAGAAATTGCACCCCCTATACTTATTTGGTAAGACTATAATAATATTATTATTATTATGAATATTATTAATCATTTCGATGTAATCGAACATGTTAGAAATAGCAATAATTCTGAGAGAGTACTAAAAGCTTAAGGAATATGTATAGAAAAGGAGTTTGAATTTTTTATGCTATTTTGTGTGTCATTCTTTATGTCACCATTTATATATTGATCAATCTCATTATTAATGAGTTTCACCAATATATGAGTGGTAATATACAGAATAACACATGAAATGACATAAGAGTGTGACGCTCTAAACCACCAAATCGCAAAAACTATAGTTCAAATGGATTCGATTCGGACCATTGCGATGTAGTTTGTTTGATTTCAATATTTACCGATCGTTTGCATGCAATTTGACTAAAAATAAAGCAAATCGGAATCATATGGAAAAACATACCCATCCACGGGGGAGGACTGAAATGTTTAAATTTCGAAGTAAATTACTGGAACCTACTTTTATCAACCATCCCAACTACCCGGCACGCCCCTTCATTATCAAATCCACGTTGTTTCTGAGAAATGGAGCCTCTGTCTTTATGGTCCACACACACATACCTATAGCTACTCCATACAAAACAAAATTATGAACGTATATAGGAGATCAGATTTTCTATGTCATTTTAGGTGCCGTAACGTGCGACTCTGTGTGGTATGTGCATCTTAAAAAAGTTTATGATGTGATTAATTAAACTAATGAGCATACAACATTAGTTTAATGCAATGATTACGCTTCCAAGTCATGTCAAGTCAAATTCTGTGCAAAGATTGCAGAAAGCCATTTTTAAGTTTTGCAATTTCCCTGGTGGATTTTCAAACTCTTGTTCAGCTCCCATTATAAATAAGCAAATAGAGAAATACTTTAGCCAATGACTACGTACCCTGCAAATTGTAGCTAGTGGGTCTATATATATTACCAGTTTTTCTCTACCAGTTATCTCTCTCTCCCTCCCTCCCTCCCTCTCACTCACTCGCACACACATACACACACAAACTCATACACACACACATGGCTCAAGAAACTCCAAATCACACACAGACGGTCGCCGGCTGGGCAGCTCATGATAACTCCGGCGTCGTCACCCCTTACACTTTCAAAAGAAGGTACGTACGTACGTAATCAATTGATCTATCTGAATTAAGTTATGGCCGGCTTAATTTATTTGCAACTGATCATCAATTACATACACAATATATATGTCCATTAAATCATAAGTAATTCTATAGAGGGTAATTAATTAATATTATTATTATTGCACGGTAAGGTTGCTAGTCATACATACAACACGATCATACATGTGCCATATCCAATGTGGTGAGTAGCATGTTACAGTCACTAGGACCAGTCCTTCTACTTATTGACCTCTGAATTACCGTGATTTACTTTCTCTCCTAAGGTGTGGATAATCTAGAAGGGGCGCCTGAGGTGGACGATTCCACCTTTTTAGAACAATCATATGTGCCCGTAAAATCATTTTCATTTGACGAAATCCGCAAGTTCTCACCTCCAATGTGGGAAGTTAATTTGATGCTGCAATCTTACGAGGTCAGGTCATGTGTGATGATTCGAGTTCAAATAACCGATTTGCTATTGAATCCGCCACATAGCCTGTACTAACACCGTATTTTAGGTCAATGATCTATTACAGACGATCTAAAAATTTATAAATAATTTGATGTTAGATGAATAGTAGAAGATTACATATAGATCATACAAAAATTTTCCATCTTTCCAATTACAATTCTCAGATTTCTTCGACTTTATCTGGTACATTTTGGTACGTAGGCCTATCTTCAATGCGATTCTGCTGCTGAAAGCATTATTGATCATGTTTTATATATTACGAACGTGAATTGTAGGGAAAATGGTATCAACGACGTTACAATCGAAATCTTGTACTGCGGGATGTGTCATACTGATCTCCACCACGTCCGAAACGATTGGGGCATCACTAGATATCCAGTCGTACCCGGGTATAATTTAATTTCAGTTCCTTCCGGTCCCTTTATTAACTTTAATATTTCCATCTCGATCCTAATTATAATTAATAAATGTTTTACTTGTAGGCATGAAATAACGGGGGTAATCACTAAAGTTGGGAGCAATGTGACCGGATTTAAAACCGGGGATAAAGTAGGCGTCGGTTGTTTGGCGGCGTCGTGTTTGGACTGCGAATTTTGCAAAGGGGACGAAGAGAATTATTGCGATAATGTCCAGTTCACCTACAACGGCATTTTCTGGGACGGTAGCATCACTTATGGTGGCTACTCCAGGATGCTAGTTGCCGATCACCGGTAAAAATTTCGAATTAACTCATTTCCATTTCTTTAATTAATTTAGTGTACATTGTTTCCAATGTTATAATACAAAAAATATGTGGTTTGTTATGTTTTGACGTTCTTGTTCTTGTCGCATATTATATATGCTTGTTCTGATGAATTAGATACGTAGCGCATGTGCCTGAAAGTCTGCCGATGGATGCGGCGGCGCCACTGCTATGTGCCGGAATAACGGTGTACAGTCCCATGGTAGAACACAAGTTGGACGTGTCGGGGCCGAAGAAGAAGATAGGAATAGTTGGTCTGGGAGGGCTGGGACATGTTGCCATCAAATTTGGCAAGGCATTTGGACACCATGTCACGGTTATTAGCACTTCCCCTTCCAAAGAGAGAGAGGCCAGGGAACGTTTTGGTGCTGATGATTTCATTATTAGCACTAATGCCCAAGAAATGCAGGTATTCATTTATATATATATAAGTAGCTGTTTAAATTAGAATTAAAAATAAAATAAGAATTTTTAAATTATTATTAATTATAAAATTTATATTTATAATTCACAGTTAAAAAATACTATATATGAACTACTTATAAAATATTTGAACCATAAATATTAACTGTGAACCGTAAAATATAACTATAAATTTCATAGCTTATAATCGTTCGTACGATTCACATTTTTTTATAAATCATAAATATAAATTTCATGGCTTATCCAATACCGATTTCGATACTTACGGATTTATTGAAGGATCAAAAACGGAAAAAGACAGAAAAAGAGCATGAATCATTGCATTTATGTAAATCATATACCCTTCCCTCCCCAAAAAATAATTTGTATTATTTTGCAGGCAGTTTAAGAAAATAGTTATACATAGTTATATTATTTTTAAATTATATTATAATTGTAAAAATTGTGCCTAATAAATGAAGACTATATATTTAAAAGGTATGGGACCATTGGACATAGTGGGTGGGAGATTTGTGATGTGGAAAAATCTCCAAATTTTAGTGGCTTCAAAAGGTCCTCCTCACCCACCCCATTTATGTTGCACTTTATATCATTAATTATGTACTAGTAGTATACTTTTATTTTGTTTTATTATGTTATTTTTTAGATAATATATTGGCGTACGTTGTTGCAGCAAGTTGATTGTAGTAATTTTTGGCTGTACAATATTATATTTTGTAATAATTAAAATAAAGTTAAAAAAAAATAGAAAAATGATAAAATTCCTTGAAAAATAAAAAATTAAATCACTTTATAATTTAATAAAGGGAGCAAGCTTTAATGTGATTTAACTTTTTGTGTTTTTTGACTGTAGTCCCGAACGAGGACTTTGGATTTCATTTTGGATACGGTTGCAGCCAAACATTCTATTGGGCCGTACTTAGAGCTTCTGAAAGTGAGGGGAACACTGGTGATTGTTGGTGCCCCAGATAAGCCCATTGAGTTGCCTTCTTTCCCTTTGATTTTTGGTAAGTGTTCCAATTAAGTTCCAACTAATTCCCATCCGATCAAATCCGAATTTACTGTCCCAATTAATTTTACATTTTCTGTTCCATATGTTTTAAAAATTTACGTCTATCTTAAATTTGAAATCTAAAATTTTGGATCATTTTTTAAACGATCAAGATAAAATTTTAAAAAATGAGACATGAAGTGAGACACCATTTAGGATAGAAGTTTCGAACTCCATCTTCTCCCCTCAATTTCTACTTAATTTTACGGCCTGATGCAATGTGACCCTGTTGTGCTGCTACAAAAGAAAAGAAAAGTAACTTTACGAATACTCTCTCTCATCTCAGGAACGAGGGTCGTTAAGGGTAGCATGATCGGGGGAATGAAAGAGACCCAAGAGATGTTGAATTTTTGCGGTGAGCACAACATAGTTTGCGACATTGAGGTTGTCACGCCCGAAAAGATTAACGAAGCGCTTGAACGACTTGCCAATAATGATATCAAGTACCGTTTTGTCATCGATGTGGCTGGAAAGGAAAAACTTTCATCTGTTTAGAAATTAGTGTAAGTGTGTATTTGAGGGCACGTAAGTTCATTTTCTTTTAGCCAAAATTTAAAAATGAAGGAGGGGGAAAGATATCTGATGATAAAAGTTAAAATTTGAGAGAAAAATGGATGAATGAGATGCAATTTTCACTTGTACTGTTAAAGAACTATGATGATTTTAATATTGATTTAAATTATTTAATTAATAGGTGAGATCATTTGTAATGGATGATTGAAATTAATTTTAAATTTTTAATGTTCATGGAGTGAGTTCATGTTATGTTTAATTCGTTATTTGGTATCTGAGGCTCATGTTTGGGTATACAGGCCCATTAAAGGTTAATTTTGGGCTTTTTTACAGTGGACCACGCCCCAATTTTAAAAAAATGTAAGGAGTTGTAATTTTAAGCCCTCATTAATGTGAAGCTCAGAGAGAGAGAGAGAGAGAGAGAGAGAGAGAGAGAGAGAGAGCGAGGGGGAGAGGGGGAGAGAGAGAGAGAGAGAGAGAGAGAGAGAGAGAGAGAGAGAGAGAGAGAGAGAGAGTATAACTTAAGCAAATCTCTATTAATATTTAATCAAATTTCGAATGTATTAAGTTGGCCACAAATATTCTGAACGAAAATATCTAAGGGCGTATTTGTCCGTAAAATTGAAGGGCAAAATTGTAAAACTTTTACAAAATCAAAACTAACATAAAACAAACACAAAATACGAACAAAAATAAAATGTATTAAAAAATTTCACGTCCAAATGCACTCTAACTTTTATTAATTTTTCGGATGAAAGGAGTGTTACATAAAGTTTTACGTGGATATTTTCTTCTTGATTTGTGAATTAGGCAAACTTAATTTTCCAACAACTAATTACGGTTGTATATTACAAGGCTATATACAATGTGTTTGCAAAGTCATTAATTAATGTCATTCTAGATAATTATGCATGAAAATTACGAAACCGTGTGTGTATATGTATAAATTATAGGGGCGCGCTCCAATAGAAACCAATTAAAATAGGAATTATAGGAACCAAAGACACAGTAACGAAAAAATTCTGTGTTGGGAGATTCAAATACACAGTAAAAATATTTTTAGTACTGTGTATTTGAATCTCCCAATACATTAAATATTTTCATTATTGTGTTTTTGGTTCCTATAGTTCCTACGATATTTAGGTTCTCATTTGAGTGACTACCTATATATATAAAAATTTGTTTCATAATTACAGAAATTTTTCATTGAATATTAATCTCTCTCTCTCTCTCTATATATATATGAGAAAAATCATACATAGATATGCTACTAATTAAATTCAACCAAAATTGTGGAGGCAAGGTGCTCTGTACATGTTTCAGCGTCTGATACATTGATTTAATGCTGCAAAATAAGAAGAGACATGCAGGATACGTTCATGGCTTTTGGTCCAATACTACTCCTATCTCATAATTAATTAATTAACCAGATGAACTAATTAGTACTGCAGGTGTGAAACGGAGGTGTTAATTAAGCCGCTTTAGAGGACTTATTATTAGTTGGGTTAAAGAGGGAGAACCCCATTTGTTTTTCGTGTTTTTGAGATGAGCCTCTTGTACTTTTTTTCGTTGGGCTTCACCCCCTGACGTTAAATCTGTCACTTTCCGTCCATATTTTCTAACGATTTGCTGAAAAAGACTAAATTGTCCTATTAAAATTTAACAACAAAAATTAAATAAAGGGAAGCCATCTCCTCTCTTCTGCTAATTCCCGTTGTTTTCCCCTTCTTTTTCTTCCTCTTCATCTGCCTCTCCTCTCTTTCTCCATCTTCTTTCCCCTTCGATCATTCTTCTTCCTTCTTCTTTACTCTTCATTCTCCTCCGGCTGCCCTCCGCTCGATTGGAAACCAGTGCTCCCTATCCAGATCGAGATC